>JAKOGQ010000452.1:0-80422 GCA_022457205.1 Saccharum spontaneum
AAAAGATGCAACCACAAAAATTAGCACCTACAACTGAGGTGGGATGTGGTCTACAGAAATACGGCACGTTCTCTGAAAAGCGTGCAAAAACTTTGACAATTTTTTTTCTTTATTTTCCTGAATTTTTTTGACAATTTTAACGAAACCAAACACGGCGAAGCAATCTGTTGTTAAGCGTGGGTAACAGTTGCAAGATGAACCTGTGCTGACAGAAGAATATGTGGAGCTATAGGTAGGCACACAATATGACAGCAAGGATTAGCAATTAACGAAAGCAGATTAGCGATTATTCAATCCAGATCCAAAGTACAAATCACAGCTGCTGGCTAAGACATGTCGAGACGTAGCGCAACAAGGTGAAAACAAAGGACGATGGAAAGAACGCACAGAACAAGCAAATAACCTGGATTTTTCCTTTTTCCTGAATTTTTCCCTATTTTTCCAAAAGGCACTAGTAGGAATCAATTTTTTTTATTTTTTCACTATTTTTTATATTTTCTCTGAACAAGGATCACAAAAGATGCAACCACAAAAATTGGCACCTACAACTGAGGTGGGATGTGGTCTACTGAAATACAGCACGTTCTCTGAAAAGCGTGCAAAAACTTTGACAAATTTTTTTCTTTATTGTCCTGAATTTTTTTGGCAATTTTAACGAAACCAAACAGGGCGAAGCAATCTGTTGTTAAGCGTGGGTAACAGTTGCAAGATGAACCTGTGCTGACAGAAGAATATGTGGAGCTATGGGTAGGCACACAATATGACAGCAAGGATTAGCAATTAACGAAAGCAGATTAGCGATTGTTCAATCCAGATCCAAATTACAAATCACACCTGCTGGCTAAGACGTGTCGAGACGTAGCACAACAAGGTGAAAACAAAGGACGATGGAAAGAACGCATAGAACAAGCAAATAACCTGGATTTTTCCTTTTTCCTGAATTTTTCCCTGATTTTTCCAAAAGGCACTAGTAGGAATCAATTTTTTTTATTTTTTCACTATTTTTTTATATTTTTCTCTGAACAAGGATCATAAAAAGATGCAACCACAAAAATTGGCACCTACAACTGAGGTGGGATGTGGTCTATAGAAATACAGCACGTTCTCTGAAAAGCGTGCAAAAACTTTGACAATTTTTTTTCTTTATTGTCCTGAATTTTTTTTGGCAATTTTAACGAAACCAAACAGGGCGAAGCAATCTGTTGTTAAGCGTGGGTAACAGTTGCAAGATGAACCTGTGCTGACAGAAGAATATGTGGAGCTATGTGTAGGCACACAATATGACAGCAAGGATTAGCAATTAACGAAAGCAGATTAGCGATTATTCAATCCAGATCCAAAGTACAAAGCACAGCTGCTGGCTAAGACGTGTCGAGACGTAGCACAACAAGGTGAAAACAAAGGACGATGGAAAGAACGCAGAGAACAAGCAAATAACCTGGATTTTTCCTTTTTTCTGAATTTTTCCCTGATTTTTCCAAAAGGCACTAGTAGGAATCAATTTTTTTTATGTTTTCACTATTTTTTTATATTTTTCTCTGAACAAGGATCACAAAAGATGCAACCACAAAAATTAGCACCTACAACTGAGGTGGGATGTGGTCTACAGAAATACGGCACGTTCTCTGAAAAGCGTGCAAAAACTTTGACAATTTTTTTACTTTATTTTCCTGAATTTTTTTGGCAATTTTAACGAAACCAAACACGGCGAAGCAATCTGTTGTTAAGCGTGGGTAACAGTTGCAAGATGAACCTGTGCTGACAGAAGAATATGTGGAGCTATAGGTAGGCACACAATATGACAGCAAGGATTAGCAATTAACGAAAGCAGATTAGCGATTATTCAATCCAGATCCAAAGTACAAATCACAGCTGCTGGCTAAGACGTGTTGAGACGTAGCGCAACAAGGTGAAAACAAAGGACGATGGAAAGAACGCACAGAACAAGCAAATAACCTGGATTTTTCGTTTTTCCTGAATTTTTCCCTGTTTTTCCAAAAGGCACTAGTAGGAATCAAATTTTTTTATTTTTTCACTATTTTTTATATTTTCTCTGAACGAGGATCACAAAAGATGCAACCACAAAAATTGGCACCTACAACTGATGTGGGATGTGGTCTACAGAAATACAGCACGTTCTCTGAAAAGCGTGTTAAAACTTTGACAATTTTTTTCTTTATTTTCCTGAATTTTTTTAGCAATTTTAACGAAACCAAACAGGGCAAAGCAATCTGTTGTTAAGCGTGGGTAACAGTTGCAAGATGAACCTGTGCTGACAGAAGAATATGTGGAGCTATGGGTAGGCACACAATATGACAGCAAGGATTAGCAATTAACTAAAGCAGATTAGCGATTGTTCAATCCAGATCCAACGTACAAATCACAGCTGTTGGCTAAGACGTGTCGAGACGTAGCGCAACAAGGTGAAAACAAAGGACGACGGAAAGAACGCACAGAACAAGCAAATAACCTGGATTTTTCCTTTTTCCTGAATTTTTCCCTGATTTTTCCAAAAGGCACTAGTAGGAATCAAATTTTTTTTTATTTTTTCACTATTTTTTATATTTTCTCTGAACAAGGATCACAAAAGATGCAACCACAAAAATTGGCACCTACAACTGAGGTGGGATGTGGTCTACAGAAATACAGCACGTTCTCTGAAAAGCGTGTTAAAACTCTGACAATTTTTTTCTTTATTTTCCTGAATTTTTTTAGCAATTTTAACGAAACCAAACAGGGCAAAGCAATCTGTTGTTAAGCGTGGGTAATAGATGCAAGATGAACCTGTGCTGACAGAAGAATATGTGGAGCTATGGGTGGGCACACAATATGATAGCAAGGATTAGCAATTAACTAAAGCAGATTAGCGATTGTTCAATCCAGATCCAACGTACAAATCACAGCTGTTGGCTAAGACGTGTCGAGACGTAGCGCAACAAGGTGAAAACAAAGGACGATGGAAAGAACGCACAGAACAAGCAAATAACCTGGATTTTTCCTTTTTCCTGAATTTTTCCCTGATTTTTCCAAAAGGCACTAGTAGGAATCAATTTTTTTTTATTTTTTCACTATTTTTTTATATTTTCTCTGAACAAGGATCACAAAAGATGCAACCACAAAAATTGGCACCTACAACTGAGGTGGGATGTGGTCTACAGAAATACAGCACGTTCTCTCAAAAGCGTGTTAAAACTTTGACAATTTTTTTCTTTATTTTCCTGAATTTTTTTAGCAATTTTAACGAAACCAAACAGGGCAAAGCAATCTGTTGTTAAGCGTGGGTAACAGTTGCAAGATGAACCTGTGCTGACAGAAGAATATGTGGAGCTATGGGTGGGCACACAATATGATAGCAAGGATTAGCAATTAACTAAAGCAGATTAGCGATTGTTCAATCCAGATCCAACGTACAAATCACAGCTGTTGGCTAAGACGTGTCGAGACGTAGCGCAACAAGGTGAAAACAAAGGACGATGGAAAGAACGCACAGAACAAGCAAATAACCTGGATTTTTCCTTTTTCCTGAATTTTTCCCTGATTTTTCCAAAAGGCACTAGTAGGAATCAAATTTTTTTTTATTTTTTCACTATTTTTTTATATTTTCTCTGAACAAGGATCACAAAAGATGCAACCACAAAAATTGGCACCTACAACTGAGGTGGGATGTGGTCTACTGAAATACAGCACGTTCTCTGAAAAGCGTGCAAAAACTTTGACAAATTTTTTTCTTTATTGTCCTGAATTTTTTTGGCAATTTTAACGAAACCAAACAGGGTGAAGCAATCTGTTGTTAAGCGTGGGTAACAGTTGCAAGATGAACCTGTGCTGACAGAAGAATATGTGGAGCTATGGGTAGGCACACAATATGACAGCAAGGATTAGCAATTAACGAAAGCAGATTAGCGATTGTTCAATCCAGATCCAAATTACAAATCACACCTGCTGGCTAAGACGTGTCGAGACGTAGCACAACAAGGTGAAAACAAAGGACGATGGAAAGAACGCACAGAACAAGCAAATAACCTGGATTTTTCCTTTTTCCTGAATTTTTCCCTGATTTTTCCAAAAGGCACTAGTAGGAATCAATTTTTTTTTATTTTTTCACTATTTTTTTATATTTTTCTCTGAACAAGGATCATAAAAAGATGCAACCACAAAAATTGGCACCTACAACTGAGGTGGGATGTGGTCTACAGAAATACAGCACGTTCTCTGAAAAGCGTGCAAAAACTTTGACAATTTTTTTTCTTTATTGTCCTGAATTTTTTTTGGCAATTTTAACGAAACCAAACAGGGCGAAGCAATCTGTTGTTAAGCGTGGGTAACAGTTGCAAGATGAACCTGTGCTGACAGAAGAATATGTGGAGCTATGTGTAGGCACACAATATGACAGCAAGGATTAGCAATTAACGAAAGCAGATTAGCGATTATTCAATCCAGATCCAAAGTACAAAGCACAGCTGCTGGCTAAGACGTGTCGAGACGTAGCACAACAAGGTGAAAACAAAGGACGATGGAAAGAACGCACAGAACAAGCAAATAACCTGGATTTTTCCTTTTTTCTGAATTTTTCCCTGATTTTTCCAAAAGGCACTAGTAGGAATCAATTTTTTATGTTTTCACTATTTTTTTATATTTTTCTCTGAACAAGGATCACAAAAGATGCAACCACAAAAATTAGCACCTACAACTGAGGTGGGATGTGGTCTACAGAAATACGGCACGTTCTCTGAAAAGCGTGCAAAAACTTTGACAATTTTTTTTCTTTATTTTCCTGAATTTTTTTGGCAATTTTAACGAAACCAAACACGGCGAAGCAATCTGTTGTTAAGCGTGGGTAACAGTTGCAAGATGAACCTGTGCTGACAGAAGAATATGTGGAGCTATAGGTAGGCACACAATATGACAGCAAGGATTAGCAATTAACGAAAGCAGATTAGCGATTATTCAATCCAGATCCAAAGTACAAATCACAGCTGCTGGCTAAGACGTGTCGAGACGTAGCGCAACAAGGTGAAAACAAAGGGCGATGGAAAGAACGCACAGAACAAGCAAATAACCTGGATTTTTCCTTTTTCCTGAATTTTTCCCTGTTTTTCCAAAAGGCACTAGTAGGAATCAAATTTTTTTTATTTTTTCACTATTTTTTATATTTTCTCTGAACAAGGATCACAAAAGATGCAACCACAAAAATTGGCACCTACAACTGAGGTGGGATGTGGTCTACAGAAATACAGCACGTTCTCTGAAAAGCGTGTTAAAACTCTGACAATTTTTTTCTTTATTTTCCTGAATTTTTTTAGCAATTTTAACGAAACCAAACAGGGCAAAGCAATCTGTTGTTAAGCGTGGGTAACAGATGCAAGATGAACCTGTGCTGACAGAAGAATATGTGGAGCTATGGGTGGGCACACAATATGATAGCAAGGATTAGCAATTAACTAAAGCAGATTAGCGATTGTTCAATCCAGATCCAACGTACAAATCACAGCTGTTGGCTAAGACGTGTCGAGACGTAGCGCAACAAGGTGAAAACAAAGGACGATGGAAAGAACGCACAGAACAAGCAAATAACCTGGATTTTTCCTTTTTCCTGAATTTTTCCCTGATTTTTCCAAAAGGCACTAGTAGGAATCAAATTTTTTTATTTTTTCACTATTTTTTTATATTTTCTCTGAACAAGGATCACAAAAGATGCAACCACAAAAATTAGCACCTACAACTGAGGTGGGATGTCGTCTACAGAAATATAGCACGTTCTCTGAAAGGCGTGCAAAAACTTTGATAATTTTTTTCTTTATTTTCCTGAATTTTTTTGGCAATTTTAACGAAACCAAACAGGGCGAAGCAATCTGTTGTTAAGCGTGGGTAACGGTTGCAAGATGAACCTGTGCTGACAGAAGAATATGTGGAGCTATGGGTAGGCACACAATATGGGAGCAAGGATTAGCAATTAACGAAAGCAGATTAGCGAATGTTCAATCTAGATCCAAAGTACAAATCACAGCTGCTAGCTAAGACGTGTCAAGACGTAGCGCAACAAGGTGAAAACAAAGGACGATGGAAAGAACGCACAGAACAAGCAAATAACCTAGATTTTTCCTTTTTCCTGAATTTTTCCATGATTTTCCCAAAAGGCACTAGTAGGAATCAAAATTTTTTTTTATTTTTTCACTATTTTTTTATATTTTTCTCTGAACAAGGATCACAAAAGATGCAACCACAAAAATTGGCACCTACAACTGAGGTGGGATGTGGTCTATAGAAATACAGCACGTTCTCTAAAAAGCGTGCAAAAACTTTGACAATTTTTTTCTTTATTTTCCTGAATTTTTTTTTGGCAATTTTAACGAAACCAAACAGGGCGAAGCAATCTGTTGTTAAGCGTGGGAAACAGTTGCAAGATGAACCTGTGCTGACAGAAGAATATGTGGAGCTATGGGTAGGCACACAATATGATAGCAAGGATTAGCAATTAACGAAAGCAGATTAGCGATTGTTCAATCCATATCCAAAGTACAAATCACACCTGCTGGCTAAGACGTGTCGAGACGTAGCGCAACAAGGTAAAAATAAAGGACGATGGAAAGAACGCACAGAACAAGCAAATAACCTGGATTTTTCCTTTTTCCTGAATTTTTCCCTGATTTTTCCAAAAGGCACTAGTAGGAATCAATTTTTTTTATTTTTTCACTATTTTTTTATATTTTCTCTGAACAAGGATCACAAAAGATGCAACCACAAAAATTGGCACCTACAACTGAGGTGGGATGTGGTCTACTGAAATACAGCACGTTCTCTGAAAAGCGTGCAAAAACTTTGACAAATTTTTTTCTTTATTGTCCTGAATTTTTTTGGCAATTTTAACGAAACCAAACAGGGCGAAGCAATATGTTGTTAAGCGTGGGTAACAGTTGCAAGATGAACCTGTGCTGACAGAAGAATATGTGGAGCTATGGGTAGGCACACAATATGACAGCAAGGATTAGCAATTAACGAAAGCAGATTAGCGATTGTTCAATCCAGATCCAAATTACAAATCACACCTGCTGGCTAAGACGTGTCGAGACGTAGCACAACAAGGTGAAAACAAAGGACGATGGAAAGAACGCACAGAACAAGCAAATAACCTGGATTTTTCCATTTTCCTGAATTTTTCCCTGATTTTTCCAAAAGGCACTAGTAGGAATCAATTTTTTTTTATTTTTTCACTATTTTTTTATATTTTTCTCTGAACAAGGATCATAAAAAGATGCAACCACAAAAATTGGCACCTACAACTAAGGTGGGATGTGGTCTACAGAAATACAGCACGTTCTCTGAAAAGCGTGCAAAAACTTTGACAAATTTTTTTCTTTATTGTCCTGAATTTTTTTTGGCAATTTTAACGAAACCAAACAGGGCGAAGCAATCTGTTGTTAAGCGTGGGTAACAGTTGCAAGATGAACCTGTGCTGACAGAAGAATATGTGGAGCTATGTGTAGGCACACAATATGACAGCAAGGATTAGCAATTAACGAAAGCAGATTAGCGATTATTCAATCCAGATCCAAAGTACAAAGCACAGCTGCTGGCTAAGACGTGTCGAGACGTAGCACAACAAGGTGAAAACAAAGGACGATGGAAAGAACGCACAGAACAAGCAAATAACCTGGATTTTTCCTTTTTTCTGAATTTTTCCCTGATTTTTCCAAAAGGCACTAGTAGGAATCAAATTTTTTTATTTTTTCACTATTTTTTTATATTTTTCTCTGAACAAGGATCACAAAAGATGCAATCACAAAAATTAGCACCTACAACTGAGGTGGGATGTGGTCTACAGAAATACAGCACGTTCTCTGAAAAGCGTGCAAAAACTTTGACAATTTTTTTCTTTATTTTCTTGAATTTTTTTGGCAATTTTAATGAAACCGAACAGGGCGAAGCAATCTGGTGTTAAGCGTGGGTAACAGTTGCAAGATGAACCTGTGCTGACAGAAGAATATGTGGAGCTATTGGTAGGCACACAATATGACAGCTAGGATTAGCAATTAACGAAAGCAGATTAGCGATTATTCAATCCAGATCCAAAGTACAAATCACAGCTGCTGGCTAAGACGTGTCGAGACGTAGCGCAACAAGGTGAAAACAAAGGACGATGGAAAGAACGCACAGAACAAGCAAATAACCTGGATTTTTCCTTTTTCCTGAATTTTTCCCTGATTTTTCCAAAAGGCACTAGTAGGAATCAAAAATTTTTTTATTTTTTCACTATTTTTTTATATTTTTCTCTGAACAAGGATCACAAAAGATACAACCACAAAAATTGGCACCTACAACTGAGGTGGGATGTGGTCTACAGAAATACAGCACGTTCTCTGAAAAGCGTGTTAAAACTTTGACAATTTTTTTCTTTATTTTTCTGAATTTTTTTAGCAATTTTAACGAAACCAAACAGGGCGAAGCAATCTGTTGTTAAGCGTGGGTAACAGTTGCAAGATGAACCTGTGCTGACAGAAGAATATGTGGAGCTATGGGTAGGCACACAATATGGGAGCAAGGATTAGCAATTAACGAAAGCAGATTAGCGAATGTTCAATCTAGATCCAAAGTACAAATCACAGCTGCTAGCTAAGACGTGTCAAGACGTAGCGCAACAAGGTGAAAACAAAGGACGATGGAAAGAACGCACAGAACAAGCAAATAACCTAGATTTTTCCTTTTTCCTGAATTTTTCCATGATTTTCCCAAAAGGCACTAGTAGGAATCAAATTTTTTTTTTATTTTTTCACTATTTTTTTATATTTTTCTCTGAACAAGGATCACAAAAGATGCAACCACAAAAATTGGCACCTACAACTGAGGTGGGATGTGGTCTATAGAAATACAGCACGTTCTCTGAAAAGCGTGCAAAAACTTTGACAATTTTTTTCTTTATTTTCCTGAATTTTTTTTTGGCAATTTTAACGAAACCAAACAGGGCGAAGCAATCTGTTGTTAAGCGTGGGAAACAGTTGCAAGATGAACCTGTGCTGACAGAAGAATATGTGGAGCTATGGGTAGGCACACAATATGATAGCAAGGATTAGCAATTAACGAAAGCAGATTAGCGATTGTTCAATCCATATCCAAAGTACAAATCACACCTGCTGGCTAAGACGTGTCGAGACGTAGCGCAACAAGGTAAAAATAAAGGACGATGGAAAGAACGCACAGAACAAGCAAATAACATGGATTTTTCCTTTTTCCTGAATTTTTCCCTGATTTTTCCAAAAGGCACTAGTAGGAATCAATTTTTTTTATTTTTTCACTATTTTTTTATATTTTCTCTGAACAAGGATCACAAAAGATGCAACCACAAAAATTGGCACCTACAACTGAGGTGGGATGTGGTCTACTGAAATACAGCACGTTCTCTGAAAAGCGTGCAAAAACTTTGACAAATTTTTTTCTTTATTGTCCTGAATTTTTTTGGCAATTTTAACGAAACCAAACAGGGCGAAGCAATATGTTGTTAAGCGTGGGTAACAGTTGCAAGATGAACCTGTGCTGACAGAAGAATATGTGGAGCTATGGGTAGGCACACAATATGACAGCAAGGATTAGCAATTAACGAAAGCAGATTAGCGATTGTTCAATCCAGATCCAAATTACAAATCACACCTGCTGGCTAAGACGTGTCGAGACGTAGCACAACAAGGTGAAAACAAAGGACGATGGAAAGAACGCACAGAACAAGCAAATAACCTGGATTTTTCCTTTTTCCTGAATTTTTCCCTGATTTTTCCAAAAGGCACTAGTAGGAATCAATTTTTTTTTATTTTTTCACTATTTTTTTATATTTTTCTCTGAACAAGGATCATAAAAAGATGCAACCACAAAAATTGGCACCTACAACTAAGGTGGGATGTGGTCTACAGAAATACAGCACGTTCTCTGAAAAGCGTGCAAAAACTTTGACAAATTTTTTTCTTTATTGTCCTGAATTTTTTTTGGCAATTTTAACGAAACCAAACAGGGCGAAGCAATCTGTTGTTAAGCGTGGGTAACAGTTGCAAGATGAACCTGTGCTGACAGAAGAATATGTGGAGCTATGTGTAGGCACACAATATGACAGCAAGGATTAGCAATTAACGAAAGCAGATTAGCGATTATTCAATCCAGATCCAAAGTACAAAGCACAGCTGCTGGCTAAGACGTGTCGAGACGTAGCACAACAAGGTGAAAACAAAGGACGATGGAAAGAACGCACAGAACAAGCAAATAACCTGGATTTTTCCTTTTTTCTGAATTTTTCCCTGATTTTTCCAAAAGGCACTAGTAGGAATCAAATTTTTTTATTTTTTCACTATTTTTTTATATTTTTCTCTGAACAAGGATCACAAAAGATGCAATCACAAAAATTAGCACCTACAACTGAGGTGGGATGTGGTCTACAGAAATACAGCACGTTCTCTGAAAAGCGTGCAAAAACTTTGACAATTTTTTTCTTTATTTTCTTGAATTTTTTTGGCAATTTTAATGAAACCGAACAGGGCGAAGCAATCTGTTGTTAAGCGTGGGTAACAGTTGCAAGATGAACCTGTGCTGACAGAAGAATATGTGGAGCTATTGGTAGGCACACAATATGACAGCTAGGATTAGCAATTAACGAAAGCAGATTAGCGATTATTCAATCCAGATCCAAAGTACAAATCACAGCTGCTGGCTAAGACGTGTCGAGACGTAGCGCAACAAGGTGAAAACAAAGGACGATGGAAAGAACGCACAGAACAAGCAAATAACCTGGATTTTTCCTTTTTCCTGAATTTTTCCCTGATTTTTCCAAAAGGCACTAGTAGGAATCAAAAAATTTTTTATTTTTTCACTATTTTTTTATATTTTTCTCTGAACAAGGATCACAAAAGATACAACCACAAAAATTGGCACCTACAACTGAGGTGGGATGTGGTCTACAGAAATACAGCACGTTCTCTGAAAAGCGTGTTAAAACTTTGACAATTTTTTTCTTTATTTTTCTGAATTTTTTTAGCAATTTTAACGAAACCAAACAGGGCGAAGCAATCTGTTGTTAAGCGTGGGTAACAGTTGCAAGATGAACCTGTGCAGACAGAAGAATATGTGGAGCTATGGGTAGGCACACAATATGACAGCAAGGATTAGCAATTAACGAAAGCAGATTAGCGATTGTTCAATCCAGATCCAAAGTACAAATCACAGCTGTTGGCTAAGACGTGTCGAGTCGTAGCGCAACAAGGTGAAAACAAAGGATGATGGAAAGAACGCACAGAACAAGCAAATAACCAAGATTTTTTATTTTTCCTGAATTTTTCCCTGATTTTTCCAAAAGGCACTAGTAGGAATCAATTTTTTTATTTTTTCACTATTTTTTTATATTTTTCTCTGAACAAGGATCACAAAAGATGCAACCACAAAAATTAGCACCTACAACTGAGGTGGGATGTGGTCTACAGAAATATAGCACGTTCTCTGAAAAGCGTGCAAAAACTTTTACAATTTTTTTCTTTATTTTTCTGATTTTTTTTGGCAATTTTAACGAAACCAAACAGGGCGAAGCAATCTGTTGTTAAGCGTGGGTAACGGTTGCAAGATGAACCTGTGCTGATAGAAGAATATGTGGAGCTATGGGTAGGCACACAATATGACAGCAAGGATTAGCAATTAACGAAAGCAGATTAGCGATTGTTCAATCCAGATCCAAAGTATAAATCACAGCTGCTGGCTAAGACGTGTCGAGACGTAGCGCAACAAGGTGAAAACAAAGGACGATGGAAAGAACGCACAGAACAAGCAAATAACCTGGATTTTTCCTTTTTCCTGAATTTTTCCCTGATTTTTCCAAAAGGCACTAGTAGGAATCAAAATTTTTTTTATTTTTTCACTATTTTTTTATATTTTTCTCTGAACAAGGATCACAAAAGATACAACCACAAAAATTGGCACCTACAACTGAGGTGGGATGTGGTCTACAGAAATACAGCACGTTCTCTGAAAAGCGTGCAAAAACTTTGACAATTTTTTTCTTTATTTTCTTGAATTTTTTTGGCAATTTTAACGAAACCAAACAGGGCGAAGCAATCTGTTGTTAAGCGTGGGTACCAGTTGCAAGATGAACCTGTGCTGACAGAAGAATGTGTGGAGCTATGGGTAGGCACACTATATGACAACAAGGATTAGCAATTAACGAAAGCAGATTAGCAATTGTTCAATCCAGATCCAAAGTACAAATCACAGCTGCTGGCTAAGACGTGTCGAGACGTAGCGCAACAAGGTGAAAACAAAGGACGATCTAAAGAACGCACAGAACAAGCAAATAACCTGGATTTTTCCTTTTTCCTGAATTTTTCCCTGATTTTTCCAAAAGGCACTAGTAGGAATCAAATTTTTTTTATTTTTTCACTATTTTTTTTATATTTTTCTCTGAACAAGGATCACAAAATATGCAACCACAAAAATTGGCACCTACAACTGAGGTGGGATGTGGTCTACAGAAATACAGGACGTTCTCTGAAAAGCGTGCAAAAACTTTGACAATTTTTTTTCTTTATTTTCCTGAATTTTTTTTGTAATTTTAACAAAACCAAACAGGACGAAGCAATCTGTTGTTATGCGTGGGTAACAGTTGCAAGATGAACCTGTGCTGACAGAAGAATATGTGGAGCTATGGGTAGGCACACAATATGACAACAAGGATTAGCAATTAACGAAAGCAGATTAGCGATTGTTCAATCCAGATCCAAAGTACAAATCACAGCTGCTGGCTAAGACGTGTCGAGACGTAGCGCAACAAGGTGAAAACAAAGGACGAACGCACAGAACAAGCAAATAACCTGGATTTTTCCTTTTTCCTGAATTTTTCCCTGATTTTTCCAAAAGGCACTAGTAGGAATCAAATTTTTTTTATTTTTTCACTATTTTTTTATATTTTTCTCTGAACAAGGATCATAAAAGATGCAACCACAAAAATTGGCACCTACAACTGAGGTGGGATGTGGTCTACAGAAATACAACACGTTCTCTGAAAAGCGTGCAAAAACTTTGACAATTTTTTTTCTTTATTTTGCTGAATTTTTTGGCAATTTTAACGAAACCAAACAGGGCGAAGCAATCTGTTGTTAAGCGTGGGTAACAGTTGCAAGATGAACCTGTGCTGATAGAAGAATGTGTGGAGCTATGGGTAGGCACACAATATGACAGCAAGGATTAGCAATTAACGAAAGCAGATTAGCAATTGTTCAATCTAGATCTAAAGTACAAATCACAGCTACTGGCTAAGACGTGTCGAGACGTAGCGCAACAAGGTGAAGACAAAGGACGACCTAAAGAACGCACATAACAAGCAAATAACCTAGATTTTTCGTTTTTTCTGAATTTTTTCCTGATTTTTCCAAAAGGCACCAGTAGGAATCAAATTTTTTTCATTTTTTCACTATTTTTTTATATTTTTCTCTGAACAAGGATCACAAAAGATGCAACCACAAAAATTGGCACCTACAACAGAGGTGGGATGTGGTCTACAGAAATACAGGACGTTCTCTGAAAAGCGTGCAAAAACTTTGACAATTTTTTTTCTTTATTTTCGTGAATTTTTTTTGTAATTTTAACGAAACCAAACAGGACGAAGCAATCTGTTGTTAAGCATGGGTAACAGTTGCAAGATGAACCTGTGCTGACAGAAGAATATGTGGAGCTATGGGTAGGCAAACAATATGACAGCAAGGATTAGTAATTAACGAAAGCAGATTAACGATTGTTCAATCCAGATCCAAAGTACAAATCACAGCTGCTGGCTAAGACGTGTCGAGACGTAGCGCAACAAGGTGAAAACAAAGGACGATGGGAAGAACGCACAGAACAAGCAAATAACCTAGATTTTTCCTTTTTTCCTGAATTTTTCCCTGATTTTTCCAAAAGGCACTAGGAGGAATCAATTTTTTTTTATTTTTTTACTATTTTTTTATATTTTTCTCGGAACAAGGATCACAAAAGATGCAACCGCAAAAATTGGCACCTACAACTGAGGTGGGATGTGGTTTACAGAAATACAGCACGTTCTCTGAAAAGCGTGCAAAAACTTTAACAAATTTTTTTCTTTATTTTCCAGAATTTTTTTGGCAATTTTAACGAAACCAAACGGGGCGAAGCAATCTGTTGTTAAGCGTGGGTAACAGTTGCAAGATGAACCTGTGCTGACAGAAGAATATGTGGAGCTATGGGTAGGCACACAATATGACAGCAAGGATTTGCAATTAACGAAAGCAGATTAGTGATTATTCAATCCAGATCCAAAGTACAAATCACAGCTGCTGGCTAAGACGTGTTGAGACGTAGCGCAACAAGGTGAAAACAAAGCACGATGGAAAGAACGCACAGAACAAGCAAATAACCTGGATTTTTCCTTTTTCCTGAATTTTTCCCAGATTTTTCCAAAAGGCACTAGTAGGAATCAAATTTTTTTTATTTTTCACTATTTTTTTATATTTTTCTCTGAACAAGGATTACAAAGATGCAACCACAAAAATTGGCACCTACAACTGAGGTGGGATGTGGTCTACAGAAATACAGCATGTTCTCTTAAAAGCGTGCAAAACTTTGACAATTTTTTTCTTTATTTTCCTAAATTTTTCTTGCAATTTTAACGAAACCAAACAGGACGAAGCAATCTGTTGTTAAGCGTGGGTAACAGTTGCAAGATGAACCTGAGCTGACAGAGGAATATGTGGAGCTATGGGTAGGCACACAATATGACAGCATGGATTAGCAATTAACGAAAGCAGATTAGCGATTGTTCAATTCAGATCCAAAGTACAAATCACAGCTGCTAGCTAAGACGTGTCGAGACGTAGCGCAACAAGGTGAAAACAAAGGACGATGGAACGAACGCACAGAACAAGCAAATAACCTGGATTTTTCCCTTTTCCTGAATTTTTCCCTGATTTTTCCAAAAGGCACTAGTAGGAATCAAATTTTTTTTATTTTTTCACTATTTTTTTATATTTTTCTCTGAACAAGGATCACAAAAGATGCAACCACAAAAATTGGCACCTACAACTGAGGTGGGATGTGGTCTACAGAAATACAGGACGTTCTCTGAAAAACGTGCAAAAACTTTGACAATTTTTTCTTTATTTTCCTGATTTTTTTGGCAATTTTAACGAAACCAAACAGGGCGAAGCAATCTGTTGTTAAGCATGGGTAACAATTGCAAGATGAACCTGTGCTGACAGAAGAATATGTGGAGCTATGGGTAGGCACACAATATGACAGCAAGGATTAGCAATTAACGAAAGCAGATTAGCGATTGTTCAATCCAGGTCCAAAGTACAAATCACAGCTGCTGGCTAAGACGTGTCGAGACGTAGCGCAACAAGGTAAAAACAAAGGACGATGGAAAGAACGCACAGAACAAGCAAATAACCTAGATTTTTCCTTTTTTCTGAATTTTTCCCTGATATTTCCAAAAGGCACCAGTAGGAATCAATTTTTTTTTATTTTTTCACTATTTTTTTATATTTTTCTCTGAACAAGGATCACAAAAGATGCAACCACAAAAATTGGCACCTACAACTGAGGTGGGATGTGGTCTACAGAAATACAGGACGTTCTCTGAAAAGCGTGCAAAAACTTTGACAAATTTTTTTCTTTATTTTGCTGAATTTTTTTTGGCAATTTTAACGAAATCAAACTGGGCGAAGCAATCTGTTGTTAAGCGTGGGTAACAGTTGCAAGATGAACCTGTGCTGACAGAAGAATATGTGGAGCTATGGGTAGGCACACAATATGACAGCAAGGATTAGCAATTAACGAAAGCAGATTAGTGATTGTTCAATCCAGATCCAAAGTACAAATCACAGCTGCTGGCTAAGACGTGTTGAGACGTAGCGCAACAAGGTGAAAACAAAGGACGATGGAAAGAACGCACAGAACAAGCAAATAACCTGGATTTTTCCTTTTTCCTGAATTTTTCCCTGATTTTTCCAAAAGGCACTAGTAGGAATCAATTTTTTTTCACTATTTTTTTATATTTTTCTCTGAACAAGGATCACAACGATGCAACCACAAAAATTGGCACCTACAACTAAGGTGGGATGTGGTCTACAGAAATACAGCACGTTCTCTGAAAAGCGTGCAAAAACTTTGACAAATTTTTTTCTTTATTTTCCTAAATTTTTTTGGCAATTTTAACGAAACCAAACAGGGCGAAGCAATCTGTTGTTAAGCGTGGGTAACAGTTGCAAGATGAACCTGTGCCGACAGAAGAATATGTGGAGCTATGGGTAGGCACACAATATGACAGCAAGGATTAGCAATTAACGAAAGCAGATTAGCGATTGTTCAATCCAGATCCAAAGTACAAATCACAGCTGCTGGCTAAGACGTGTCGAGACGTAGCGCAACAAGGTGAAAACAAAGGACGATGGAAAGAACACACAGAACAAGCAAATAACCTGGATTTTTCCTTTTTCCCGAATTTTTCCCTGATTTTTCCAAAAGGCACTAGTAGGAATCAAATTTTTTTTTATTTTTTCACAATTTTTTTATATTTTTCTCTGAACAAGGATCACAAAAGATGCAACCACAGAAATTGTCACCTACAACTGAGGTGGGATGTGGTCTACAGAAATACAGCACGTTCTCTGAAAAGCGTGCAAAAACTTTGACAAATTTTTTTCTTTATTTTCCAAAATTTTTTTTGGCAATTTTAACGAAACCAAACAGGGCGAAGCAATCTGTTGTTAAGCGTGGGTAACAGTTGCAAGATGAACCTGTGCTGACAGAAGAATATGTGGAGCTATGGGTAGACACACAATATGACAGCAAGGATTAGTAATTAACGAAAGCAGATTAGTGATTGTTCAATCCAGATCCAAAGTACAAATCACAGCTGCTGGCTAAGACGTGTTGAGACGTAGCGCAACAAGGTGAAAACAAAGGACGATGGAAAGAACGCACAGAACAACAAATAACCTGGATTTTTCCTTTTTCCTGAATTTTTCCCTGATTTTTCCAAAAGGCACTAGTAGGAATCAATTTTTTTATTTTTTCACTATTTTTTTTATATTTTTCTCTGAACAAGGATCACAACGATGCAACCACAAAAATTGGCACCTACAACTGAGGTGGGATGTGGTCTACAGAAATACAGCACGTTCTCTGAAAAGCGTGCAAAAACTTTGACAAATTTTTTTCTTTATTTTCCTGAATTTTTTTTGGCAATTTTAACGAAACCAAACAGGGCGAAGCAATCTGTTGTTAAGCGTGGGTAACAGTTGCAAGATGAACCTGTGCTGACAGAAGAATATGTGGAGCTATGGGTAGGCACACAATATGACAGCAAAGATTAGCAATTAACGAAAGCAGATTAGTGATTGTTCAATCCAGATCCAAAGTACAAATCACAGCTGCTGGCTAAGACGTGTTGAGACATAGCGCAACAAGGTGAAAACAAAGGACGATGGAAAGAACGCACAGAACAAGCAAATAACCTAGATTTTTCCTTTTTTCCTGAATTTTTCCCTGATTTTTCCAAAAGGCACTAGGAGGAATCAATTTTTTTTTATTTTTTTACTATTTTTTTATATTTTTCTCGGAACAAGGATCACAAAAGATGCAACCGCAAAAATTGGCACCTACAACTGAGGTGGGATGTGGTTTACAGAAATACAGCACGTTCTCTGAAAAGCGTGCAAAAACTTTAACAAATTTTTTTCTTTATTTTCCAGAATTTTTTTGGCAATTTTAACGAAACCAAACGGGGCGAAGCAATCTGTTGTTAAGCGTGGGTAACAGTTGCAAGATGAACCTGTGCTGACAGAAGAATATGTGGAGCTATGGGTAGGCACACAATATGACAGCAAGGATTTGCAATTAACGAAAGCAGATTAGTGATTATTCAATCCAGATCCAAAGTACAAATCACAGCTGCTGGCTAAGACGTGTTGAGACGTAGCGCAACAAGGTGAAAACAAAGCACGATGGAAAGAACGCACAGAACAAGCAAATAACCTGGATTTTTCCTTTTTCCTGAATTTTTCCCAGATTTTTCCAAAAGGCACTAGTAGGAATCAAATTTTTTTTATTTTTCACTATTTTTTTATATTTTTCTCTGAACAAGGATCACAAAGATGCAACCACAAAAATTGGCACCTACAACTGAGGTGGGATGTGGTCTACAGAAATACAGCATGTTCTCTTAAAAGCGTGCAAAACTTTGACAATTTTTTTCTTTATTTTCCTAAATTTTTCTTGCAATTTTAACGAAACCAAACAGGACGAAGCAATCTGTTGTTAAGCGTGGGTAACAGTTGCAAGATGAACCTGAGCTGACAGAGGAATATGTGGAGCTATGGGTAGGCACACAATATGACAGCATGGATTAGCAATTAACGAAAGCAGATTAGCGATTGTTCAATTCAGATCCAAAGTACAAATCACAGCTGCTAGCTAAGACGTGTCGAGACGTAGCGCAACAAGGTGAAAACAAAGGACGATGGAACGAACGCACAGAACAAGCAAATAACCTGGATTTTTCCCTTTTCCTGAATTTTTCCCTGATTTTTCCAAAAGGCACTAGTAGGAATCAAATTTTTTTTATTTTTTCACTATTTTTTTATATTTTTCTCTGAACAAGGATCACAAAAGATGCAACCACAAAAATTGGCACCTACAACTGAGGTGGGATGTGGTCTACAGAAATACAGGACGTTCTCTGAAAAACGTGCAAAAACTTTGACAATTTTTTCTTTATTTTCCTGATTTTTTTGGCAATTTTAACGAAACCAAACAGGGCGAAGCAATCTGTTGTTAAGCATGGGTAACAATTGCAAGATGAACCTGTGCTGACAGAAGAATATGTGGAGCTATGGGTAGGCACACAATATGACAGCAAGGATTAGCAATTAACGAAAGCAGATTAGCGATTGTTCAATCCAGGTCCAAAGTACAAATCACAGCTGCTGGCTAAGACGTGTCGAGACGTAGCGCAACAAGGTAAAAACAAAGGACGATGGAAAGAACGCACAGAACAAGCAAATAACCTAGATTTTTCCTTTTTTCTGAATTTTTCCCTGATATTTCCAAAAGGCACCAGTAGGAATCAATTTTTTTTTATTTTTTCACTATTTTTTTATATTTTTCTCTGAACAAGGATCACAAAAGATGCAACCACAAAAATTGGCACCTACAACTGAGGTGGGATGTGGTCTACAGAAATACAGGACGTTCTCTGAAAAGCGTGCAAGAACTTTGACAAATTTTTTTCTTTATTTTGCTGAATTTTTTTTGGCAATTTTAACGAAACCAAACTGGGCGAAGCAATCTGTTGTTAAGCGTGGGTAACAGTTGCAAGATGAACCTGTGCTGACAGAAGAATATGTGGAGCTATGGGTAGGCACACAATATGACAGCAAGGATTAGCAATTAACGAAAGCAGATTAGTGATTGTTCAATCCAGATCCAAAGTACAAATCACAGCTGCTGGCTAAGACGTGTTGAGACGTAGCGCAACAAGGTGAAAACAAAGGACGATGGAAAGAACGCACAGAACAAGCAAATAACCTGGATTTTTCCTTTTTCCTGAATTTTTCCCTGATTTTTCCAAAAGGCACTAGTAGGAATCAATTTTTTTTCACTATTTTTTTATATTTTTCTCTGAACAAGGATCACAACGATGCAACCACAAAAATTGGCACCTACAACTAAGGTGGGATGTGGTCTACAGAAATACAGCACGTTCTCTGAAAAGCGTGCAAAAACTTTGACAAATTTTTTTCTTTATTTTCCTAAATTTTTTTGGCAATTTTAACGAAACCAAACAGGGCGAAGCAATCTGTTGTTAAGCGTGGGTAACAGTTGCAAGATGAACCTGTGCCGACAGAAGAATATGTGGAGCTATGGGTAGGCACACAATATGACAGCAAGGATTAGCAATTAACGAAAGCAGATTAGCGATTGTTCAATCCAGATCCAAAGTACAAATCACAGCTGCTGGCTAAGACGTGTCGAGACGTAGCGCAACAAGGTGAAAACAAAGGACGATGGAAAGAACACACAGAACAAGCAAATAACCTGGATTTTTCCTTTTTCCCGAATTTTTCCCTGATTTTTCCAAAAGGCACTAGTAGGAATCAAATTTTTTTTTATTTTTTCACAATTTTTTTATATTTTTCTCTGAACAAGGATCACAAAAGATGCAACCACAGAAATTGTCACCTACAACTGAGGTGGGATGTGGTCTACAGAAATACAGCACGTTCTCTGAAAAGCGTGCAAAAACTTTGACAAATTTTTTTCTTTATTTTCCAAAATTTTTTTTGGCAATTTTAACGAAACCAAACAGGGCGAAGCAATCTGTTGTTAAGCGTGGGTAACAGTTGCAAGATGAACCTGTGCTGACAGAAGAATATGTGGAGCTATGGGTAGACACACAATATGACAGCAAGGATTAGTAATTAACGAAAGCAGATTAGTGATTGTTCAATCCAGATCCAAAGTACAAATCACAGCTGCTGGCTAAGACGTGTTGAGACGTAGCGCAACAAGGTGAAAACAAAGGACGATGGAAAGAACGCACAGAACAACAAATAACCTGGATTTTTCCTTTTTCCTGAATTTTTCCCTGATTTTTCCAAAAGGCACTAGTAGGAATCAATTTTTTTATTTTTTCACTATTTTTTTTATATTTTTCTCTGAACAAGGATCACAACGATGCAACCACAAAAATTGGCACCTACAACTGAGGTGGGATGTGGTCTACAGAAATACAGCACGTTCTCTGAAAAGCGTGCAAAAACTTTGACAAATTTTTTTCTTTATTTTCCTGAATTTTTTTTGGCAATTTTAACGAAACCAAACAGGGCGAAGCAATCTGTTGTTAAGCGTGGGTAACAGTTGCAAGATGAACCTGTGCTGACAGAAGAATATGTGGAGCTATGGGTAGGCACACAATATGACAGCAAAGATTAGCAATTAACGAAAGCAGATTAGTGATTGTTCAATCCAGATCCAAAGTACAAATCACAGCTGCTGGCTAAGACGTGTTGAGACATAGCGCAACAAGGTGAAAACAAAGGACGATGGAAAGAACGCACAGAACAAGCAAATAACCTGGATTTTTCCTTTTTCCTGAATTTTTCCCTGATTTTTCCAAAAGGCACTAGTAGGAATCAAATTTTTTTTTATTTTTTCACTATCTTTTTTATATTTTTCTCTGAACAAGGATCACAAAAGATGCAACCACTAAAATTGTCACCTACAACTGAGGTGGGATGTGGTCTACAGAAATACAGCACGTTCTCTGAAAAGCGTGCAAAAACTTTGACAAATTTTTTTCTTTATTTTCCAAAATTTTTTTTGGCAATTTTAACGAAACCAAACAGGGCGAAGCAATCTGTTGTTAAGCGTGGGTAACAGTTGCAAGATGAACCTGTGCTGACAGAAGAATATGTGGAGCTATGGGTAGGCACACAATATGACAGCAAGGATTAGCAATTAACGAAAGCAGATTAGCGATTGTTCAATCCAGATCCAAAGTACAAATCATAGCTGCTGGCTAAGACGTGTTGAGACGTAGCGCAACAAGGTGAAAACAAAGGACGATGGAAAGAACGCACGGAACAAGCAAATAACCTGGATTTTTCCTTTTTCCTGAATTTTTCCCTGATTTTTCCAAAAGGCACTAGTAGGAATCAATTTTTTTATTTTTTCACTATTTTTTATATTTTTCTCTGAACAAGGATCACAAAGATGCAACCACAAAAATTGGCACCTACAACTGAGGTGGGTTGTGGTCTATAGAAATACAGCACGTTCTCTGAAAAGCGTACAAAAACTTTGACAATTTTTTTTCTTTATTTTCCTAAATTTTTTTGGCAATTTTAACGAAACCAAAGAGGGCGAAGCAATCTGTTGTTAAGCGTGGGTAACAGTTGCAAGATGAACCTGTGCTGACAGAAGAATATGTGGAGCTATGGGTAGGCACACAATATGACAGCAAAGATTAGCAATTAACGAAAGCAGATTAGTGATTGTTCAATCCAGATCCAAAGTACAAATCACAGCTGCTGGCTAAGACGTGTTGAGACATAGCGCAACAAGGTGAAAACAAAGGACGATGGAAAGAACGCACAGAACAAGCAAATAACCTGGATTTTTCCTTTTTCCTGAATTTTTCCCTGATTTTTCCAAAAGGCACTAGTAGGAATCAAATTTTTTTTTATTTTTTCACTATTTTTTTATATTTTTCTCTGAACAAGGATCACAAAGATGCAACCACAAAAATTGGCACCTACAACTGAGGTGGGATGTGGTCTATAGAAATACAACACGTTCTCTTAAAAGCGTGCAAAAACTTTGACAATTTTTTCTTTATTTTCCTAAATTTTTTTGGCAATTTTAACGAAACCAAACAGGGCGAAGCAATCTGTTGTTAAGCGTGGGTAACAGTTGCAAGATGAACCTGTGCCGACAGAAGAATATGTGGAGCTATGGGTAGGCACACAATATGACAGCAAGGATTAGCAATTAACGAAAGCAGATTAGCGATTGTTCAATCCAGATCCAAAGTACAAATCACAGCTGCTGGCTAAGACGTGTCGAGACGTAGCGCAACAAGGTGAAAACAAAGGACGATGGAAAGAACGCACAGAACAAGCAAATAACCTGGATTTTTCCATTTTCTCGAATTTTTCCCTGATTTTTCCAAAAGGCACTAGTAGGAATCAAATTTTTTTTTATTTTTTCACAATTTTTTTATATTTTTCTCTGAACAAGGATCACAAAAGATGCAACCACAAAAATTGGCACCTACAACTGAGGTGGGATGTGGTCTACAGAAATACAGCACGTTCTCTGAAAAGCGTGCAAAAACTTTGACAATTTTTTTTCTTTATTTTCTTGATTTTTTTTGGCAATTTTAACGAAACCAGACAGGGCGAAGCAATCTGTTGTTAAGCGTGGGTAACAGTTGCAAGATGAACCTGTGCTGACAGAAGAATATGTGGAGCTATGGGTAGGCACACAATATGACAACAAGGATTAGCAATTAACGAAAGCAGATTAGCGAATGTTCAATCCAGATCCAAAGTACAAATCACAGCTGCTGGCTAAGACGTGTCGAGACGTAGCGCAACAAGGTGAAAACAAAGGACGATGGAAAGAACGCACATAATAAGCAAATAACCTGGATTTTTCCTTTTTTCTGAATTTTTTCCTGATTTTTCCGAAAGGCACCACTAGGAATCAATTTTTTTTATTTTTTCACTATCTTTTTTATATTTTTCTCTGAACAAGGATCACAAAAGATGCAACCACTAAAATTGTCACCTACAACTGAGGTGGGATGTGGTCTACAGAAATACAGCACGTTCTCTGAAAAGCGTGCAAAAACTTTGACAATTTTTTTTCTTTATTTTCTTGATTTTTTTTGGCAATTTTAACGAAACCAGACAGGGCGAAGCAATCTGTTGTTAAGCGTGGGTAACAGTTGCAAGATGAACCTGTGCTGACAGAAGAATATGTGGAGCTATGGGTAGGCACACAATATGACAGCAAGGATTAGCAATTAACGAAAGCAGATTAGCGAATGTTCAATCCAGATCCAAAGTACAAAGCACAGCTGCTGGCTAAGACGTGTCGAGACGTAGCGCAACAAGGTGAAAACAAAGGACGATGGAAAGAACGCACAGAATAAGCAAATAACCTGGATTTTTCCTTTTTTCTGAATTTTTTCCTGATTTTTCCGAAAGGCACCACTAGGAATCAAATTTTTTTATTTTTTCACTATCTTTTTTATATTTTTCTCTGAACAAGGATCACAAAAGATGCAACCACTAAAATTGTCACCTACAACTGAGGTGGGATGTGGTCTACAGAAATACAGCACGTTCTCTGAAAAGCGTGCAAAAACTTTGACAATTTTTTTTCTTTATTTTCCTGAATTTTTTTGGCAATTTTAACGAAACCAAACAGGGCGAAGCAATCTGTTGTTAAGCGTGGGTAACAGTTGCAAGATGAACCTGTGCTGACAGAAGAATATGTGGAGCTATGGGTAGGCACACAATATGACAGCAAGGATTAGCAATTAACGAAAGCAGATTAGCGATTGTTCAATCCAGATCCAAAGTACAAATCATAGCTGCTGGCTAAGACGTGTTGAGACGTAGCGCAACTAGGTGAAAACAAAGGACGATGGAAAGAACGCACAGAACAAGCAAATAACCTGGATTTTTCCTTTTTCCTGAATTTTTCCCTGATTTTTCCAAAAGGCACTAGTAGGAATCAATTTTTTTATTTTTTCACTATTTTTTATATTTTTCTCTGAACAAGGATCACAAAGATGCAACCACAAAAATTGGCACCTACAACTGAGGTGGGTTGTGGTCTATAGAAATACAGCACGTTCTCTGAAAAGCGTACAAAAACTTTGACAATTTTTTTTCTTTATTTTCCTAAATTTTTTTGGCAATTTTAATGAAACCAAATAGGGCGAAGCAATCTGTTGTTAAGCGTGGGTAACAGTTGCAAGATGAACCTGTGCTAACAGAAGAATATGTGGAGCTATGGGTAGGCACACAATATGACAACAAGGATTAGCAATTAACGAAAGCAGATTAGCGATTGTTCAATCCAGATCCAAAGTACAAATCACAGCTGCTGGCTAAGACGTGTTGAGACGTAGCGCAACAAGGTGAAAACAAAGGACGATGGAAAGAACGCACAGATCAAGCAAATAACCTGGATTTTTCCTTTTTCCTGAATTTTTCCCTGATTTTTCCAAAAGGCACTAGTAGGAATCAAATTTTTTTTATTTTTTCACTATTTTTTTATATTTTTCTCTGAACAAGGATCACAAAAGATGCAACCACAAAAATTGGCACCTACAACTGAGGTGGGATGTGGTCTACAGAAATACAGCATGTTCTCTAAAAAGCGTGCAAAAACTTTGACAATTTTTTTTCTTTATTTTCCTGAATTTTTTTGGCAATTTTAACGAAACCAAAAAGGGCGAAGCAATCTGTTGTTAAGCGTGGGTAACAGTTGCAAGATGAACCTGTGCTGACAGAAGAATATGTGGAGCTATGGGTAGGCACACAATATGACAGCAAGGATTAGCAATTAACGAAGGCAGATTAGCGATTGTTCAATCCAGATCCAAAGTACAAATCACAGCTGCTGGCTAAGACGTGTCGAGACGTAGCGCAACAAGGTGAAAACAAAGGACGATGGAAAGAACGCACAGAACAAGCAAATAACCTGGATTTTTCCTTTTTTCTGAATTTTTTCCTGATTTTTCCAAAAGGCACCAGTAGGAATCAAATATTTTTTTATTTTTTCACTATCTTTTTTATATTTTTCTCCGAACAAGGATCACAAAAGATGCAACCACAAAAATTGGCACCTACAACTGAGGTGGGATGTGGTCTACAGAAATACAGGACGTTCTCTTAAAAGCGTGCAAAAACTTTGACAATTTTTTTTCTTTATTTTGCTGATTTTTTTTTTTGCAATTTTAACAAAACCAAACAGGACGAAGCAATCGGTTGTTAAGCGTGGGTAATAGTTGCAAGATGAACCTGTGCTGACAGAAGAATATGTGGAGCTATGGGTAGACACACAATATGACAGCAAGGATTAGTAATTAACGAAAGCAAATTAGCGATTGTTCGATCCAGATCCAAAGTACAAATCACAGCTGCTGGCTAAGACGTGTCGAGACGTAGCGCAACAAGGTGAAAACAAAGGACGATGGAAAGAACGCACGGAACAACAAATAACCTGGATTTTTCCTTTTTCCTAAATTTTTCCCTGATTTTTCCAAAAGGCACTAGTAGGAATCAATTTTTTTATTTTTTCACTATTTTTTTTATATTTTTCTCTGAACAAGGATCACAAAAGATGCAACCACAAAAATTGGCACCTACAACTGAGGTGGGATGTGGTCTACAGAAATACAGCACATTCTCTGAAAAGCGTGCAAAAACTTTGACAAATTTTTTTCTTTATTTTCCTGAATTTTTTTTGGCAATTTTAACGAAACCAAACAGGGCGAAGCAATCTGTTGTTAAGCGTGGGTAACAGTTGTAAGATGAACCTGTGCTGACAGAAGAATATGTGGAGCTATGGGTAGGCACACAATATGACAGCAAAGATTAGCAATTAACGAAAGCAGATTAGCGATTGTTCAATCCAGATCCAAAGTACAAATCACAGCTGCTGGCTAAGACGTGTCGAGACATAGCGCAACAAGGTGAAAACAAAGGACGATGGAAAGAACGCACAGAACAAGCAAATAACCTAGATTTTTCCTTTTTCTTGAATTTTTCCCCGATTTTTCCAAAAGGCACTAGTAGGAATCAAATTTTTTTTATTTTTTCACTATTTTTTTTATATTTTTCTCTGAACAAGGATCACAAAAGATGCAACCACAAAAAATTGGCACCTACAACTGAGGTGGGATGTGGTCTACAGAAATACAGCATGTTCTCTGAAAAGCGTGCAAAAACTTTGACAATTTTTTTCTTTATTTTCCTGAATTTTTTTGGCAATTTTAACGAAACCAAACAGGGCGACGCAATCTGTTGTTAAGCGTGGGTAACAGTTGCAAGATGAACCTGTGCTGACAGAAGAATATGTGGAGCTATGGGTAGGCACACAATATGACAGCAAGGATTAGCAATTAACGAAGGCAGATTAGCGATTGTTCAATCCAGATCCAAAGTACAAATCACAGCTGCTGGCTAAGACGTGTTGAGATGTAGCGCAACAAGGTGAAAACAAAGGACGATGGAAAGAACGCACAGAACAAGCAAATAACCTAGATTTTTCCTTTTTCCTAAAATTTTCCCTGATTTTTCCAAAAGGCACTAGTAGGAATCAATTTTTTTTTATTTTTTCACTATTTTTTATATTTTTCTCTGAACAAGGATCACAAAGATGCAACCACAAAAATTGGCACCTACAACTGAGGTGGGATGTGGTCTACAGAAATACAGCACGTTCTCTGAAAAGCGTACAAAAACTTTGACAATTTTTTTCTTTATTTTCCTAAATTTTTTTGGCAATTTTAACGAAACCAAACAGGGCAAAGCAATCTATTGTTAAGCGTGGGTAACAGTTGCAAGATGAACCTGTGCTAACAGAAGAATATGTGGAGCTATGGTTAGGCACACAATATGACAGCAAGGATTAGCAATTAACGAAAGCATATTAGCGATTGTTCAATCCAGATTCAAAGTACAAATCACAGCTGCTGGTTAAGACGTGTCGATACGTAGCGCAACAAGGTGAAAACAAAGGACGATGGAAAGAACGCACAGAACAAGCAAATAACCTGGATTTTTCCTTTTTCCTGAATTTTTCCCTGATTTTTCCAAAAGGCACTAGTAGGAATCAAATTTTTTTTATTTTTTCACTATTTTTTTATATTTTTCTCTGAACAAGGATCACAAAAGATGCAACCACAGAAATTGGCACCTACAACTGAGGTGGGATGTGGTCTACAGAAATACAGCATGTTCTCTGAAAAGCGTGCAAAAACTTTGACAATTTTTTTTCTTTATTTTCCTAAATTTTTTTGGCAATTTTAACGAAACCAAACAGGGCGAAGCAATCTGTTGTTAAGCGTGGGTAACAGTTGCAAGATGAACCTGTGCTGACAGAAGAATATGTGGAGCTATGGGTAGGCACACAATATGACAGCAAGGATTAGCAATTAACGAAAGCAGATTAGCGATTGTTCAATCCAGATCCAAAGTACAAATCACAGCTGCTGGCTAAGACGTGTCGAGACGTAGCGCAACAAGGAGAAAACAAAGGACGATGGAAAGAACGCACAGAACAAGCAAATATCCTAGATTTTTCCTTTTTTCTAAATTTTTCCCTAATTTTTCCAAAAGGCACCAGTAGGAATCAATTTTTTTTATTTTTTCACTATTTTTTTATATTTTTCTTTGAACAAGGATCACAAAAGATGCAACCAAAAAAATTGGCACCTACAACTGAGGTGGGATGTGGTCTACAGAAATACAGGACGTTCTCTGAAAAGCGTGCAAAAACTTTGACAATTTTTTTCTTTATTTTCCTAAATTTTTTTTGCAATTTTAACGAAACCAAACAGGACGAAGCAATCTGTTGTTAAGCGTGGGTAACAGTTGCAAGATGAACCTGTGCTGACAGAAGAATATGTGGAGCTATGGGTAGGCACACAATATGACAGCAAGGATTAGTAATTAACGAAAGCAGATTAGCGATTGTTCAATCCAGATCCAAAGTACAAATCACAGCTGCTGGCTAAGACGTGTCGAGACGTAGCACAACAAGGTGAAAACAAAGGACGATGGAAAGAACGCACAGAACAAGCAAATAACCTAGATTTTTCCTTTTTCCTGAATTTTTCCCTGATTTTTCCAAAAGGCACTAGTAGGAATCAATTTTTTTTATTTTTTCACTATTTTTTTATATTTTTCTTTGAACAAGGATCACAAAAGATGCAACCACAAAAATTGGCACCTACAACTGAGGTGGGATGTGGTCTACAGAAATACAGTGAAAAGCGAGCAAAAACTTTGACAATTTTTTTTCTTTATATTCCTTAATTTTTTTGGCAATTTTAACGAAACCAATCAGGGTAAAGCAATCTGTTGTTAAGCGTGGGTAACAGTTGCAAGATGAACCTATGCTGACAGAAGAATATGTGGAGCTATGGGTAGGCACACAATATGACAGCAAGGATTAGCAATTAACGAAAGCAGATTAGCGATTGTTCAATCCAGATCCAAAGTACAAATCACAGCTGCTGGCTAAGACGTGTCAAGACGTAGCGCAACAAGGTGAAAACAAAGGACAATGGAAAGAATGCACAGAACAAGCAAATAACCTGGATTTTTCCTTTTTCCTGAATTTTTCCCTGATTTTTCCAAAAGGCACCAGTAGGTATCAATTTTTTTTATTTTTTCACTATTTTTTTATATTTTTCTCAGAACAAGGATCACAAAAGATGCAATCACAAAAATTGGCACCTACAACTGAGGTGGGATGTGGTCTACAGAAATACAGCACGTTCTCTGAAAAGCGTGCAAAAACTTTGACAATTTTTTTTCTTTATTTTCCTAAATTTTTTTGGCAATTTTAACGAAACCCAACAGGGCGAAGCAATCTGTTGTTAAGCGTGGGTAACAGTTGCAAGATGAACCTGTGCTGACAGAAGAATTTGTGGAGCTATGGGTAGGCACACAATATGACAGCAAGGATTAGCAATTAACGAAAGCAGATTAGCGATTGTTCAATCCAGATCCAAAGTACAAATCACAGCTGCTGGCTAAGACGTGTCGAGACGTAGCGCAACAAGGTGAAAACAAAGGACGATGGAAAGAACGCACAGAACAAGCAAATAACCTGGATTTTTCCCTTTTTCTGAATTTTTCCCTAATTTTTCCAAAAGGCACCAGTAGGAATCAATTTTTTTATTTTTTCACTATTTTTTTATATTTTTCTTTGAACAAGGATCACAAAAGATGCAACCAAAAAAATTGGCACCTACAACTGAGGTGGGATGTGGTCTACAGAAATACAGGACGTTCTCTGAAAAGCGTGCAAAAACTTTGACAATTTTTTTTCTTTATTTTCCTGAATTTTTTTGCAATTTTAACGAAACCAAACAGGACGAAGCAATCTGTTGTTAAGCGTGGGTAACAGTTGCAAGATGAACCTGTGCTGACAGAAGAATATGTGGAGCTATGGGTAGGCACACAATATGACAGCAAGGATTAGTAATTAACGAAAGCAGATTAGCGATTGTTCAATCCAGATCCAAAGTACAAATCACAGCTGCTGGCTAAGACGTGTCGAGACGTAGCACAACAAGGTGAAAACAAAGGACGATGGAAAGAACGCACAGAACAAGCAAATAACCTAGATTTTTCCTTTTTCCTGAATTTTTCCCTGATTTTTCCAAAAGGCACTAGTAGGAATCAATTTTTTTTTTATTTTTTCACTATTTTTTTATATTTTTCTTTGAACAAGGATCACAAAAGATGCAACCACAAAAATTGGCACCTACAACTGAGGTGGGATGTGGTCTACAGAAATACAGCACGTTCTCTGAAAAGCCTGCAAAAACTTTGACAATTTTTTTTCTTTATGTTCCTGAATTTTTTTAGCAATTTTAACGAAACCAATCAGGGCAAAGCAATCTGTTGTTAAGCGTGGGTAACAGTTGCAAGATGAACCTGTGCTGACAGAAGAATATGTGGAGCTATGGGTAGGCACACAATATGACAGCAAGGATTAGCAATTAACGAAAGCAGATTAGCGATTGTTCAATCCAGATCCAAAGTACAAATCACAGCTGCTGGCTAAGACGTGTCAAGACGTAGCGCAACAAGGTGAAAACAAAGGACAATGTAAAGAACGCAAAGAACAAGCAAATAACCTGGATTTTTTCTTTTTCCTGAATTTTTTCCTGATTTTTCCAAAAGGCACCCGTAGGTATCAATTTTTTTTTTATTTTTTCACTATTTTTTTTATATTTTTCTCAGAACAAGGATCACAAAAGATGCAATCACAAAAATTGGCACCTACAACTGAGGTGGGATGTGGTCTACAGAAATACAGCACGTTCTCTGAAAAGCGTGCAAAAACTTTGACAATTTTTTTTCTTTATTTTCCTGAATTTTTTTTGGCAATTTTAACGAAACCAATCAGGGCGATGCAATCTGTTGTTAAGCGTGGGTAATAGTTGCAAGATGAACCTGTGCTGACAGAAGAATATGTGGAGCTATGGGTAGGTACACAATATGACAGCAAGGATTAGCAATTAACGAAAGCAGATTAGCGATTGTTCAATCCAGATCCAAAGTACAAATCACAGCTGCTGGCTAAGACGTGTCGAGACGTAGCGCAACAAGGTGAAAACAAAGGACGATGGAAAGAACGCACAGAACAAGCAAATAACCTGGATTTTTCCTTTTTCCAGAATTTTTCCCTGATTTTTCCAAAAGGCACTAGTAGGAATCAAATTTTTTTATTTTTTCACTATTTTTTTATATTTTTCTCTGAACAAGGGTCACAAAAGATGCAACCACAAAAATTGGCACCTACAACTGAGGTGGGATGTGGTCTACAGAAATACAGCATGTTCTCCGAAAAGCGTGCAAAAACTTTGACAATTTTTTTTCTTTATTTTCCTAAATTTTTTTGGCAATTTTAACGAAACCAAACAGGGCTAAGCAATCTGTTGTTAAGCGTGGGTAACAGTTGCAAGATGAACCTGTGCTGACAGAAGAATATGTGGAGCTATGTGTAGGCACACAATATGACAGCAAGGATTAGCAATTAACGAAAGCAGATTAGCGATTGTTCAATCTAGATCCAAAGTACAAATCACAGCTGCTGGCTAAGACGTGTCAAGACGTAGCACAACAAGGTGAAAACAAAGGACAATGGAAAGAACGCACAGAACAAGCAAATAACCTGGATTTTTCCTTTTTCCTGAATTTTTCCCTGATTTTTCCAAAAGGCACCAGTAGGTATCAATTTTTTTATTTTTTCACTATTTTTTTATATTTTTCTCAGAACAAGGATCACAAAAGATGCAATCACAAAAATTGGCACCTACAACTGTGGTGGGATGTGGTCTACAGAAATACAGCACGTTCTCCGAAAAGCGTGCAAAAACTTTGACAATTTTTTTCTTTATTTTCCTAAATTTTTTTGGCAATTTTAACGAAAACAAACAGGGCGAAGCAATCTGTTGTTAAGCGTGGGTAACAGTTGCAAGATGAACCTGTGCTGACAGAAGAATTTGTGGAGCTATGGGTAGGCACACAATATGACAACAAGGATTAGCAATTAACGAAAGCAGATTAGCGATTGTTCAATCCAGATCCAAAGTACAAATCACAGCTGCTGGCTAAGACGTGTCGAGACGTAGCGCAACAAGGTGAAAACAAAGGACGATGGAAAGAACGCACAGAACAAGCAAATAACCTGGATTTTTCCCTTTTTCTGAATTTTTCCCTAATTTTTCCAAAAGGCACCAGTAGGAATCAATTTTTTTATTTTTTCACTATTTTTTTTTATATTTTTCTTTGAACAAGGATCACAAAAGATGCAACCAAAAAAATTGGCACCTACAACTGAGGTGGGATGTGGTCTACAGAAATACAGGACGTTCTCTGAAAAGCGTGCAAAAACTTTGACAATTTTTTTTCTTTATTTTCCTGAATTTTTTTGCAATTTTAACGAAACCAAACAGGACGAAGCAATCTGTTGTTAAGCGTGGGTAACAGTTGTAAGATGAACCTGTGCTGACAGAAGAATATGTGGAGCAATGGGTAGGCACACAATATGACAGCAAGGATTAGTAATTAACGAAAGCAGATTAGCGATTGTTCAATCCAGATCCAAAGTACAAATCACAGCTGCTGGCTAAGACGTGTCGAGACGTAGCACAACAAGGTGAAAACAAAGGACGATGGAAAGAACGCACAGAACAAGCAAATAACCTAGATTTTTCCTTTTTCCTGAATTTTTCCCTGATTTTTCCAAAAGGCACTAGTAGGAATCAAATTTTTTTTATTTTTTCACTATTTTTTTATATTTTTCTTTGAACAAGGATCACAAAAGATGCAACCACAAAAATTGGCACCTACAACTGAGGTGGGATGTGGTCTACAGAAATACAGCACGTTCTCTGAAAAGCCTGCAAAAACTTTGACAATTTTTTTTCTTTATGTTCCTGAATTTTTTTGGCAATTTTAACGAAACCAATCAGGGCGAAGCAATCTGTTGTTAAGCGTGGGTAACAGTTGCAAGATGAACCTGTGCTGACAGAAGAATATGTGGAGCTATGGGTAGGCACACAATATGACAGCAAGGATTAGCAATTAACGAAAGCAGATTAGCGATTGTTCAATCCAGATCCAAAGTACAAATCACAGCTGCTGGCTAAGACGTGTCAAGACGTAGCGCAACAAGGTGAAAACAAAGGACAATGGAAAGAACGCACAGAACAAGCAAATAACCTGGATTTTTCCTTTTTCCTGAATTTTTCCCTGATTTTTCCAAAAGGCACTAGTAGGTATCAATTTTTTTTTATTTTTTCACTATTTTTTTTATATTTTTCTCAGAACAAGGATCACAAAAGATGCAATCACAAAAATTGGCACCTACAACTGAGGTGGGATGTGGTCTACAGAAATACAGCACGTTCTCTGAAAAGCGTGCAAAAACTTTGACAATTTTTTTTCTTTATTTTCCTGAATTTTTTTTGGCAATTTTAACGAAACCAATCAGGGCGATGCAATCTGTTGTTAAGCGTGGGTAATAGTTGCAAGATGAACCTGTGCTGACAGAAGAATATGTGGAGCTATGGGTAGGTACACAATATGACAGCAAGGATTAGCAATTAAGGAAAGCAGATTAGCGATTGTTCAATCCAGATCCAAAGTACAAATCACAGCTGCTGGCTAAGACGTGTCGAGACGTAGCGCAACAAGGTGAAAACAAAGGACGATGGAAAGAACGCACAGAACAAGCAAATAACCTGGATTTTTCCTTTTTCCAGAATTTTTCCCTGATTTTTCCAAAAGGCACTAGTAGGAATCAAATTTTTTTATTTTTTCACTATTTTTTTTATATTTTTCTCTGAACAAGGGTCACAAAAGATTCAACCACAAAAATTGGCACCTACAACTGAGGTGGGATGTGGTCTACAGAAATACAGCACGTTCTCTGAAAAGCGTGCAAAAACTTTGACAATTTTTTTTCTTTATTTTCCTGAATTTTTTTTGGCAATTTTAACGAAACCAATCAGGGCGATGCAATCTGTTGTTAAGCGTGGGTAATAGTTGCAAGATGAACCTGTGCTGATAGAAGAATATGTGGAGCTATGGGTAGGTACACAATATGACAGCAAGGATTAGCAATTAATGAAAGCAGATTAGCGATTGTTCAATCCAGATCCAAAGTACAAATCACAGCTGCTGGCTAAGACGTGTCGAGACGTAGCGCAACAAGGTGAAAACAAAGGACGATGGAAAGAACGCACAGAACAAGCAAATAACCTGGATTTTTCCTTTTTCCAGAATTTTTCCCTGATTTTTCCAAAAGGCACTAGTAGGAATCAAATTTTTTTATTTTTTCACTATTTTTTTATATTTTTCTCTGAACAAGGGTCACAAAAGATTCAACCACAAAAATTGGCACCTACAACTGAGGTGGGATGTGGTCTACAGAAATACAGCACGTTCTCTCAAAAGCGTGCCAAAACTTTAACAATTTTTTTCTTTATTTTCCTGAATTTTTTTTGGCAATTTTAACGAAACCAAACAGGGCGAAGCAATCTGTTGTTAAGCGTGGGTAACAGTTGCAAGATGAACCTGTGCTGACAGAAGAATATGTGGAGCTATGGGTAGGCACACAATATGACAGCAAGGATTAGCAATTAACGAAAGCAGATTAGCGATTGTTCAATCCAGATCCAAAGTACAAATCATAGCTGCTGGCTAAGACGTGTCGAGACGTAGCGCAACAAGGTGAAAACAAAGGACGATGGAAAGAACGCACAGAACAAGCAAATAACCTGGATTTTTCCTTTTTCCAGAATTTTTCCCTGATTTTTCCAAAAGGCACAAGTAGGAATCAAATTTTTTTTATTTTTTCACTATTTTTTTATATTTTTCTCTGAACAAGGATCACAAAAGATGCAACCACAAAAATTGGCACCTACAACTGAGGTGGGATGTGGTCTACAGAAATACAGCACGTTCTCTGAAAAGCGTGCAAAAACTTTGACAATTTTTTTTCTTTATGTTCCTGAATTTTTTTGGCAATTTTAACGAAATCAATCAGGGCAAAGCAATCTGTTGTTAAGCGTGGGTAACAGTTGCAAGATGAACCTGTGCTGACAGAAGAATATGTGGAGCCATGGGTAGGCACACAATATGACAGCAAGGATTAGCAATTAACGAAAGCAGATTAGCGATTGTTCAATCCAGATCCAAAGTACAAATCACAGCTGCTGGCTAAGACGTGTCGAGACGTAGCGCAACAAGGTGAAAACAAAGGACGATGGAAAGAACGCACAGAACAAGCAAATAACCTGGATTTTTCCTTTTTCCTGAATTTTTCCCTGATTTTTTTCCAAAAGGCACTAGTAGGAATCAATTTTTTTTATTTTTTCACTATTTTTTTATATTTTTCTCTGAACAAGGGTCACAAAAGATTCAACCACAAAAATTGGCTCCTACAACTGAGGTGGGATGTGGTCTACAGAAATACAGCACGTTCTCTGAAAAGCGTGCCAAAACTTTAACAATTTTTTCTTTATTTTCCTGAATTTTTTTTTGCAATTTTAACGAAACCAAACAGGGCGAAGCAATCTGTTGTTAAGCGTGGGTAACAGTTGCAAGATGAACCTGTGCTGATAGAAGAATATGTGGAGCTATGGGTAGGCACACAATATGACAGCAAGGATTAGCAATTAACAAAAGCAGATTAGCGATTGTTCAATCCAGATCCAAAGTACAAATCATAGCTGCTGGCTAAGACGTGTCGAGACGTAGCGCAACAAGGTGAAAACAAAGGACAATGCAAAGAACGCACAGAACAAGCAAATAACCTGGATTTTTCCTTTTTCCTGAATTTTTCCCTGATTTTTCCAAAAGGCACAAGTAGGAATCAAAATTTTTTTATTTTTTCACTATTTTTTTATATTTTTCTCTGAACAAGGATCACAAAAGATGCAACCACAAAAATTGGCACCTACAACTGAGGTGGGATGTGGTCTATAGAAATACAGCACGTTCTCTGAAAAGCATGCAAAAACTTTGACAATTTTTTTTCTTTATTTTCCTGAATTTTTTTGGCAATTTTAACGAAACCAATCAGGGCGAAGCAATCTGTTGTTAAGCATGGGTAACAGTTTTAAGATGAACCTGTGCTGACAGAAGAATATGTGGAGCTATGGGTAGGCACACAATATGACAGCAAGGATTAGCAATTAACGAAAGCATATTAGTGATTGTTCAATCCAGATCCAAAGTACAAATCACAGCTGCTGGCTAAGACGTGTCGAGACGTAGCGCAACAAGGTGAAAACAAAGGACGATGGAAAGAACACACAGAACAAGCAAATAACCTGGATTTTTCCTTTTTCCTGAATTTTTCCCTGATTTTTCCAAAAGGCACTAGTAGGAATCAAATTTTTTTTTATTTTTTCACTATTTTTTTATATTTTTCTCTGAACAAGGGTCACAAAAGATTCAACCACAAAAATTGGCACCTACAACTGAGGTGGGATGTGGTCTACAGAAATACAGCATGTTCTCTGAAAAGCGTGCCAAAACTTTAACAATTTTTTTCTTTATTTTCCTGAATTTTTTTTGGCAATTTTAACGAAAACAAACAGGGCAAAGCAATCTGTTGTTAAACGTGGGTTACAGTTTTAAGATGAACCTGTGCTGACAGAAGAATATGTGGAGCTATGGGTAGGCACACAATATGACAGCAAGGATTAGCAATTAACGAAAGCAGATTAGCGATTGTTCAATCCAGATCCAAAGTACAAATCACAGCTGCTGGCTAAGACGTGTCGAGACGTAGCGCAACAAGGTGAAAACAAAGGACAATGGAAAGAACGCACAGAACAAGCAAATAACTTGGATTTTTCCTTTTTCCTGAATTTTCCCTGATTTTTCCAAAAGGCACTAGTAGGAATCAAATTTTTTTTATTTTTTCACTATTTTTTTATATTTTTCTTTGAACAAGGATCACAAAAGATGCAACCACAAAAATTGACACCTACAACTGAGGTGGGATGTGGTCTACAGAAATACAGGACGTTCTCTGAAAAGCGAGCAAAAACTTTGACAATTTTTTTTCTTTATGTTCCTGAATTTTTTTGGCAATTTTAACGAAACCAATCAGGGCGAAGCAATCTGTTGTTAAGCGTGGGTAACAGTTGCAAGATGAACCTGTGCTGACAGAAGAATATGTGGAGCTATGGGTAGGCACACAATATGACAGCAAGGATAAGCAATTAACGAAAGCAGATTAGCGATTGTTCAATCCAGATCCAAAGTACAAATCATAGCTGCTGGCTAAGACGTGTCGAGACGTAGCGCAACAAGGTGAAAACAAAGGACGATGGAAAGAACGCACAGAACAAGCAAATAACCTGGATTTTTCCTTTTTCCTGAATTTTTCCCTGATTTTTTTCCAAAAGGCACTAGTAGGAATCAATTTTTTTTTATTTTTTCACTATTTTTTTATATTTTTCTCTGAACAAGGGTCACAAAAGATTCAACCACAAAAATTGGCTCCTACAACTGAGGTGGGATGTGGTCTACAGAAATACAGCACGTTCTCTGAAAAGCGTGCCAAAACTTTAACAATTTTTTCTTTATTTTCCTGAATTTTTTTTGCAATTTTAACGAAACCAAACAGAGCGAAGCAATCTGTTGTTAAGCATGGGTAACAGTTGCAAGATGAACCTGTGCTGACAGAAGAATATGTGGAGCTATGGGTAGGCACACAATATGACAGCAAGGATTAGCAATTAACGAAAGCAGATTAGCGATTGTTCAATCCAGATCCAAAGTACAAATCATAGCTGCTGGCTAAGACATGTCGAGACGTAGCGCAACATGGTGAAAACAAAGGACAATGGAAAGAACGCACAGAACAAGCAAATAATCTGGATTTTTCCTTTTTCCTGAATTTTTCCCTGATTTTTCCAAAAGGCACTAGTAGGTATCAATTTTTTTTATTTTTTTACTATTTTTTTATATTTTTCTCTGAACAAGGATCACAAAAGATGCAATCACAAAAATTGGCACCTACAACTGAGGTGGGATGTGGTCTACAGAAATACAGCACGTTCTCTGAAAAGCGTGCAAAAACTTTGACAATTTTTTTTCTTTATTTTCCTGAATTTTTTTTGCAATTTTAACGAAACCAATCAGGGCGAAGCAATCTGTTGTTAAGCGTGGGTAACAGTTGCAAGATGAACCTGTGCTGACAGAAGAATATGTGGAGCTATGGGTAGGCACACAATATGACAGCAAGGATTAGCAATTAACGAAAGCAGATTAGCGATTGTTCAATCCAGATCCAAAGTACAAATCACAGCTGCTGGCTAAGACGTGTCGAGACGTAGCGCAACAAGGTGAAAACAAAGGACGATGGAAAGAACGCACAGAACAAGCAAATAACCTGGATTTTTCCTTTTTCCTGAATTTTTCCCTGATTTTTCCAAAAGGCACTAGTAGGAATCAATTTTTTTTTATTTTTTCACTATTTTTTTATATTTTTCTCTGAACAAGGGTCACAAAAGATTCAACCACAAAAATTGGCACCTACAACTGAGGTGGGATGTGGTCTACAGAAATACAGCACATTCTCTGAAAAGCGTGCCAAAACTTTAACAATTTTTTTCTTTATTTCCCTAAATTTTTTTGGCAATTTTAACGAAACCAAACAGGGCGAAGCAATCTGTTGTTAAGCGTGGGTAACAGTTGCAAGATGAACCTGTGCTGACAGAAGAATATGTGGAGCTATGGGTAGGCACACAATATGACAGCAAGGATTAGCAATTAACGAAAGCAGATTAGCGATTGTTCAATCCAGATCCAAAGTACAAATCATAGCTGCTGGCTAAGACATGTCGAGACGTAGCGCAACATGGTGAAAACAAAGGACAATGGAAAGAACGCACAGAACAAGCAAATAATCTGGATTTTTCCTTTTTCCTGAATTTTTCCCTAATTTTTCCAAAAGGCACTAGTAGGTATCAATTTTTTTTATTTTTTTACTATTTTTTTATATTTTTCTCTGAACAAGGATCACAAAAGATGCAATCACAAAAATTGGCACCTACAACTGAGGTGGGATGTGGTCTACAGAAATACAGCACGTTCTCTGAAAAGCGTGCAAAAACTTTGACAATTTTTTTTCTTTATTTTCCTGAATTTTTTTTGCAATTTTAACGAAACCAATCAGGGCGAAGCAATCTGTTGTTAAGCGTGGGTAACAGTTGCAAGATGAACCTGTGCTGACAGAAGAATATGTGGAGCTATGGGTAGGCACACAATATGACAGCAAGGATTAGCAATTAACGAAAGCAGATTAGCGATTGTTCAATCCAGATCCAAAGTACAAATCACAGCTGCTGGCTAAGACGTGTCGAGACGTAGCGCAACAAGGTGAAAACAAAGGACGATGGAAAGAACGCACAGAACAAGCAAATAACCTGGATTTTTCCTTTTTCCTGAATTTTTCCCTGATTTTCCAAAAGGCACTAGTAGGAATCAATTTTTTTTTATTTTTTCACTATTTTTTTATATTTTTCTCTGAACAAGGGTCACAAAAGATTCAACCACAAAAATTGGCACCTACAACTGAGGTGGGATGTGGTCTACAGAAATACAGCACATTCTCTGAAAAGCGTGCCAAAACTTTAACAATTTTTTTCTTTATTTTCCTAAATTTTTTTGGCAATTTTAACGAAACCAAACAGGGCGAAGCAATCTGTTGTTAAGCGTGGGTAACAGTTGCAAGATGAACCTGTGCTGACAGAAGAATATGTGGAGCTATGGGTAGGCACACAATATGACAGCAAGGATTAGCAATTAACGAAAGCAGATTAGCGATTGTTCAATCCAGATCCAAAGTACAAATCATAGCTGCTGGCTAAGACATGTCGAGACGTAGCGCAACATGGTGAAAACAAAGGACAATGGAAAGAACGCACAGAACAAGCAAATAATCTGGATTTTTCCTTTTTCCTGAATTTTTCCCTGATTTTTCCAAAAGGCACTAGTAGGTATCAATTTTTTTTATTTTTTTACTATTTTTTTATATTTTTCTCTGAACAAGGATCACAAAAGATGCAATCACAAAAATTGGCACCTACAACTGAGGTGGGATGTGGTCTACAGAAATACAGCACGTTCTCTGAAAAAAGCGTGCAAAAACTTTGACAATTTTTTTTCTTTATTTTCCTGAATTTTTTTTGCAATTTTAACGAAACCAATCAGGGCGAAGCAATCTGTTGTTAAGCGTGGGTAACAGTTGCAAGATGAACCTGTGCTGACAGAAGAATATGTGGAGCTATGGGTAGGCACACAATATGACAGCAAGGATTAGCAATTAACGAAAGCAGATTAGCGATTGTTCAATCCAGATCCAAAGTACAAATCACAGCTGCTGGCTAAGACGTGTCGAGACGTAGCGCAACAAGGTGAAAACAAAGGACGATGGAAAGAACGCACAGAACAAGCAAATAACCTGGATTTTTCCTTTTTCCTGAATTTTTCCCTGATTTTTCCAAAAGGCACTAGTAGGAATCAATTTTTTTTTATTTTTTCACTATTTTTTTATATTTTTCTCTGAACAAGGGTCACAAAAGATTCAACCACAAAAATTGGCACCTACAACTGAGGTGGGATGTGGTCTACAGAAATACAGCACATTCTCTGAAAAGCGTGCCAAAACTTTAACAATTTTTTTCTTTATTTTCCTAAATTTTTTTGGCAATTTTAACGAAACCAAACAGGGCGAAGCAATCTGTTGTTAAGCGTGGGTAACAGTTGCAAGATGAACCTGTGCTGACAGAAGAATATGTGGAGCTATGGGTAGGCACACAATATGACAGCAAGGATTAGCAATTAACGAAAGCAGATTAGCGATTGTTCAATCCAGATCCAAAGTACAAATCATAGCTGCTGGCTAAGACATGTCGAGACGTAGCGCAACATGGTGAAAACAAAGGACAATGGAAAGAACGCACAGAACAAGCAAATAATCTGGATTTTTCCTTTTTCCTGAATTTTTCCCTGATTTTTCCAAAAGGCACTAGTAGGTATCAATTTTTTTTATTTTTTTACTATTTTTTTATATTTTTCTCTGAACAAGGATCACAAAAGATGCAATCACAAAAATTGGCACCTACAACTGAGGTGGGATGTGGTCTACAGAAATACAGCACGTTCTCTGAAAAGCGTGCAAAAACTTTGACAATTTTTTTTCTTTATTTTCCTGAATTTTTTTTGCAATTTTAACGAAACCAATCATGGCGAAGCAATCTGTTGTTAAGCGTGGGTAACAGTTGCAAGATGAACCTGTGCTGACAGAAGAATATGTGGAGCTATGGGTAGGCACACAATATGACAGCAAGGATTAGCAATTAACGAAAGCAGATTAGCGATTGTTCAATCCAGATCCAAAGTACAAATCACAGCTGCTGGCTAAGACGTGTCGAGACGTAGCGCAACAAGGTGAAAACAAAGGACGATGGAAAGAACGCACAGAACAAGCAAATAACCTGGATTTTTCCTTTTTCCTGAATTTTTCCCTGATTTTTCCAAAAGGCACTAGTAGGAATCAATTTTTTTTTATTTTTTCACTATTTTTTTATATTTTTCTCTGAACAAGGGTCACAAAAGATTCAACCACAAAAATTGGCACCTACAACTGAGGTGGGATGTGGTCTACAGAAATACAGCACATTCTCTGAAAAGCGTGCCAAAACTTTAACAATTTTTTTCTTTATTTTCCTAAATTTTTTTGGCAATTTTAACGAAACCAAACAGGGCGAAGCAATCTGTTGTTAAGCGTGGGTAACAGTTGCAAGATGAAACTGTGCTGACAGAAGAATATGTGGAGCTATGGGTAGGCACACAATATGACAGCAAGGATTAGCAATTAACGAAAGCAGATTAGCGATTGTTCAATCCAGATCCAAAGTACAAATCATAGCTGCTGGCTAAGACATGTCGAGACGTAGCGCAACATGGTGAAAACAAAGGACAATGGAAAGAACGCACAGAACAAGCAAATAATCTGGATTTTTCCTTTTTCCTGAATTTTTCCCTGATTTTTCCAAAAGGCACTAGTAGGTATCAATTTTTTTTATTTTTTTACTATTTTTTTATATTTTTCTCTGAACAAGGATCACAAAAGATGCAATCACAAAAATTGGCACCTACAACTGAGGTGGGATGTGGTCTACAGAAATACAGCACGTTCTCTGAAAAGCGTGCAAAAACTTTGACAATTTTTTTTCTTTATTTTCCTGAATTTTTTTTGCAATTTTAACGAAACCAATCAGGGCGAAGCAATCTGTTGTTAAGCGTGGGTAACAGTTGCAAGATGAACCTGTGCTGACAGAAGAATATGTGGAGCTATGGGTAGGCACACAATATGACAGCAAGGATTAGCAATTAACGAAAGCAGATTAGCGATTGTTCAATCCAGATCCAAAGTACAAATCACAGCTGCTGGCTAAGACGTGTCGAGACGTAGCGCAACAAGGTGAAAACAAAGGACGATGGAAAGAACGCACAGAACAAGCAAATAACCTGGATTTTTCCTTTTTCCTGAATTTTTCCCTGATTTTTCCAAAAGGCACTAGTAGGAATCAATTTTTTTTTTATTTTTTCACTATTTTTTTATATTTTTCTCTGAACAAGGGTCACAAAAGATTCAACCACAAAAATTGGCACCTACAACTGAGGTGGGATGTGGTCTACAGAAATACAGCACATTCTCTGAAAAGCGTGCCAAAACTTTAACAATTTTTTTCTTTATTTTCCTAAATTTTTTTGGCAATTTTAACGAAACCAAACAGGGCGAAGCAATCTGTTGTTAAGCGTGGGTAACAGTTGCAAGATGAACCTGTGCTGACAGAAGAATATGTGGAGCTATGGGTAGGCACACAATATGACAGCAAGGATTAGCAATTAACGAAAGCAGATTAGCGATTGTTCAATCCAGATCCAAAGTACAAATCATAGCTGCTGGCTAAGACATGTCGAGACGTAGCGCAACATGGTGAAAACAAAGGACAATGGAAAGAACGCACAGAACAAGCAAATAATCTGGATTTTTCCTTTTTCCTGAATTTTTCCCTGATTTTTCCAAAAGGCACAAGTAGGAATCAAATTTTTTTTTATTTTTTCACTATTTTTTTATATTTTTCTCTGAACAAGGATCACAAAAGATGCAACTACAAAAATTGGCACCTACAACTGAGGTGGGATGTGGTCTACAGAAATACAGCACGTTCTCTCAAAAGCGTGCAAAAACTTTGACAATTTTTTTCTTTATTTTCCTGAATTTTTTTGGCAATTTTAATGAAACCAATCAGGGCGAAGCAATCTGTTGTTAAGCATGGGTAACAGTTTTAAGATGAACCTGTGCTGACAGAAGAATATGTGGAGCTATGGGTAGGCACACAATATGACAGCAAGGATTAGCAATTAACGAAAGCAGATTAGCGATTGTTCAATCCAGATCCAAAGTACAAATCATAGCTGCTGGCTAAGACGTGTCGAGACGTAGCGCAACAAGGTGAAAACAAAGGACAATGGAAAGAACGCACAGAACAAGCAAATAATCTAGATTTTTCCTTTTTCCTGAATTTTTCCCTGATTTTTCCAAAAGGCACAAGTAGGAATCAAATTTTTTTATTTTTTCACTATTTTTTTATATTTTTCTCTGAACAAGGATCACAAAAGATGCAACTACAAAAATTAGCACCTACAACTGAGGTGGGATGTGGTCTACAGAAATATAGCACGTTCTCCGAAAAGCGTGCAAAAACTTTGACAATTTTTTTCTTTATTTTCCTGATTTTTTTTGGCAATTTTAACGAAACCAATCAGGGCGAAGCAATCTGTTGTTAAGCATGGGTAACAGTTTTAAGATGAACCTGTGCTGACAGAAGAATATGTGGAGCTATGGGTAGGCACACAATATGACAGCAAGGATTAGCAATTAACGAAAGCAGATTAGCGATTGTTCAATCCAGATCCAAAGTACAAATCACAGCTGCTGGCTAAGACGTGTCGAGACGTAGCGCAACAAGGTGAAAACAAAGGACGATGGAAAGAACGCACAGAACAAGCAAATAACCTGGATTTTTCCTTTTTCCAGAATTTTTCCCTGATTTTTCCAAAAGGCACTAGTAGGAATCAATTTTTTTTATTTTTTCACTATTTTTTTATATTTTTCTCTGAACAAGGGTCACAAAAGATTCAACCACAAAAATTGGCACCTACAACTGAGGTGGGATGTGGTCTACAGAAATACAGCACGTTCTCTGAAAAGCGTGCCAAAACTTTAACAATTTTTTTCTTTATTTTCCTGAATTTTTTTGGCAATTTTAACTAAACCAAACAGGGCGTAGCAATCTGTTGTTAAGCGTGGGTAACAGTTGCAAGATGAACCTGTGCTGACAGAAGAATATGTGGAGCTATGGGTAGGCACACAATATGACAGCAAGGATTAGCAATTAACGAAAGCAGATTAGCGATTGTTCAATCCAGATCCAAAGTACAAATCATAGCTGCTGGCTAAGACGTGTCGAGACGTAGCGCAACAAGGTGAAAACAAAGGACAATGGAAAGAACGCACAGAACAAGCAAATAATCTAGATTTTTCCTTTTTCCTGAATTTTTCCCTGATTTTTCCAAAAGGCACAAGTAGGAATCAAATTTTTTTATTTTTTTCACTATTTTTTTATATTTTTCTCTGAACAAGGATCACAAAAGATGCAACTACAAAAATTGGCACCTACAACTGAGGTGGGATGTGGTCTACAGAAATACAGCACGTTCTCTGAAAAGCGTACAAAAACTTTGACAATTTTTTTCTTTATTTTCCTGAATTTTTTTGGCAATTTTAACGAAACCAATCAGGGCGAAGCAATCTGTTGTTAAGCATGGGTAACAGTTTTAAGATGAACCTGTGCTGACAGAAGAATATGTGGAGCTATGGGTAGGCACACAATATGACAGCAAGGATTAGCAATTAACGAAAGCAGATTAGCGATTGTTCAATCCAGATCCAAAGTACAAATCACAGCTGCTGGCTAAGACGTGTCGAGACGTAGCGCAACAAGGTGAAAACAAAGGACGATGGAAAGAACACACAGAACAAGCAAATAACCTGGATTTTTCCTTTTTCCTGAATTTTTCCCTGATTTTTCCAAAAGGCACTAGTAGGAATCAATTTTTTTTTATTTTTTCACTATTTTTTTATATTTTTCTCTAAACAAGGGTCACAAAAGATTCAACCACAAAAATAGGCACCTACAACGGAGGTGGGATGTGGTCTACAGAAATACAGCACGTTCTCGCCAAAAGCGTGCCAAAACTTTAACAATTTTTTTCTTATTTTCCTGAATTTTTTTGGCAATTTTAACGAAACCAAACAGGGCATAGCAATCTGTTGTTAAGCGTGGGTAACAGTTGCAAGATGAACCTGTGCTGACAGAAGAATATGTGGAGCTATGGGTAGGCACACAATATGACAGCAAGGATTAGCAATTAACGAAAGCAGATTAGCGATTGTTCAATCCAGATCCAAAGTACAAATCACAGCTGCTGGCTAAGACGTGTCGAGACGTAGTGCAACAAGGTGAAACACAAGGACGATGGAAAGAACGCACAGAACAAGCAAATAACCTGGATTTTTCCTTTTTCCTAAATTTTTCCCTGATTTTTCAAAAGGCACTAGTAGGAATCAAATTTTTTTTATTTTTTCACTATTTTTTTATATTTTTCTCTGAACAAGGGTCACAAAAGATTCAACCACAAAAATTGGCACCTACAACTGAGGTGGGATGTGGTCTACAGAAATACAACACGTTCTCGGAAAAGCGTGCCAAAACTTTAACAATTTTTTTCTTTATTTTCCTAAATTTTTTTGGCAATTTTAACGAAACCAAACAAGGCGCAGCAATCTGTTGTTAAGCGTGGGTAACAGTTGCAAGATGAACCTGTGTTGACAGAAGAATATGTGGAGCTATGGGTAGGCACACAATATGACAGCAAGGATTAGCAATTAACGAAAGCAGATTAGCGATTGTTCAATCCAGATCCAAAGTACAAATCATAGCTGCTGGCTAAGACGTGTCGAGACGTAGCGCAACAAGGTGAAAACAAAGGACAATGGAAAGAACGCACAGAACAAGCAAATAACCTGGATTTTTCGTTTTTCCTGAATTTTTCCCTGATTTTTTCAAAAGGCACTAGTAGGAATCAAATTTTTTTATTTTTTCACTATTTTTTATATTTTTCTCTGAACAAGGGTCACAAAAGATTCAACCACAAAAATTGGCACCTACAACTGAGGTGGGATGTGGTCTACAGAAATACAGCACGTTCTCTGAAAAGCGTGCAAAAAACTTTGACAATTTTTTTTCTTTATTTTCCTGAATTTTTTTGGCAATTTTAACGAAACCAATCAGGGCGAAGCAATCTGTTGTTAAGCATGGGTAACAGTTTTAAGATGAACCTGTGCTGACAGAAGAATATGTGGAGCTATGGGTAGGCACACAATATGACAGCAAGGATTAGCAATTAACGAAGCAGATTAGCGATTGTTCAATCCAGATCCAAAGTACAAATCACAGCTGCTGGCTAAGACGTGTCGAGACGTAGCGCAACAAGGTGAAAACAAAGGACGATGGAAAGAACGCACAGAACAAGCAAATAACCTGGATTTTTTCCTTTTTCCTGAATTTTTCCCTGATTTTTCCAAAAGGCACTAGTAGGAATCAAATTTTTTTTATTTTTTCACTATTTTTTTATATTTTTCTTTGAACAAGGATCACAAAAGATGCAACCACAAAAATTGGCACCTACAACTGAGGTGGGATGTGGTCTTCAGAAATACAGGACGTTCTCTGAAAAGCGTGCAAAAACTTTGACAATTTTTTTTCTTTATGTTCCTGAATTTTTTTGGCAATTTTAACGAAACCAATCAGGGCGAAGCAATCTGTTGTTAAGCGTGGGTAACAGTTGCAAGATGAACCTGTGCTGACAGAAGAATATGTGGAGCTATGGGTAGGCACACAATATGACAGCAAGGATTAGCAATTAACGAAAGCAGATTAGCGATTGTTCAATCCAGATCCAAAGTACAAATCATAGTTGCTGGTTAAGACGTGTCGAGACGTAGCGCAACAAGGTGAAAACAAAGGACAATGGAAAGAACGCACAGAACAAGCAAATAACCTGGATTTTTCCTTTTTCCTGAATTTTTCCTTGATTTTTCCAAAAGGCACAAGTAGGAATCAAATTTTTTTATTTTTTCACTATTTTTTTATATTTTTCTCTGAACAAGGATCACAAAAGATGCAACTACAAAAATTGGCACCTGCAACTGAGGTGGGATGTGGTCTACAGAAATACAGCACGTTCTCCGAAAAGCGTGCAAAAACTTTGACAATTTTTTTCTTTATTTTCCTGATTTTTTTTGGCAATTTTAACGAAACCAATCAGGGCGAAGCAATCTGTTGTTAAGCATGGGTAACAGTTTTAAGATGAACCTGTGCTGACAGAAGAATATGTGGAGCTATGGGTAGGCACACAATATGACAGCAAGGATTAGCAATTAACGAAAGCAGATTAGCGATTGTTCAATCCAGATCCAAAGTACAAATCACAGCTGCTGGCTAAGACGTGTCGAGACGTAGCGCAACAAGGTGAAAACAAAGGACGATGGAAAGAACGCACAGAACAAGCAAATAACCTGGATTTTTCCTTTTTCCAGAATTTTTCCCTGATTTTTCCAAAAGGCACTAGTAGGAATCAATTTTTTTATTTTTTCACTATTTTTTTATATTTTTCTCTGAACAAGGGTCACAAAAGATTCAACCACAAAAATTGGCACCTACAACTGAGGTGGGATGTGGTCTACAGAAATACAGCACGTTCTCTGAAAAGCGTGCCAAAACTTTAACAATTTTTTTCTTTATTTTCCTGAATTTTTTTGGCAATTTTAACTAAACCAAACAGGGCGTAGCAATCTGTTGTTAAGCGTGGGTAACAGTTGCAAGATGAACCTGTGCTGACAGAAGAATATGTGGAGCTATGGGTAGGCACACAATATGACAGCAAGGATTAGCAATTAACGAAAGCAGATTAGCGATTGTTCAATCCAGATCCAAAGTACAAATCATAGCTGCTGGCTAAGACGTGTCGAGACGTAGCGCAACAAGGTGAAAACAAAGGACAATGGAAAGAACGCACAGAACAAGCAAATAATCTAGATTTTTCCTTTTTCCTGAATTTTTCCCTGATTTTTCCAAAAGGCACAAGTAGGAATCAAATTTTTTTATTTTTTTCACTATTTTTTTATATTTTTCTCTGAACAAGGATCACAAAAGATGCAACTACAAAAATTGGCACCTACAACTGAGGTGGGATGTGGTCTACAGAAATACAGCACGTTCTCTGAAAAGCGTACAAAAACTTTGACAATTTTTTTCTTTATTTTCCTGAATTTTTTTTGGCAATTTTAACGAAACCAATCAGGGCGAAGCAATCTGTTGTTAAGCATGGGTAACAGTTTTAAGATGAACCTGTGCTGACAGAAGAATATGTGGAGCTATGGGTAGGCACACAATATGACAGCAAGGATTAGCAATTAACGAAAGCAGATTAGCGATTGTTCAATCCAGATCCAAAGTACAAATCACAGCTGCTGGCTAAGACGTGTCGAGACGTAGCGCAACAAGGTGAAAACAAAGGACGATGGAAAGAACACACAGAACAAGCAAATAACCTGGATTTTTCCTTTTTCCTGAATTTTTCCCTGATTTTTCCAAAAGGCACTAGTAGGAATCAATTTTTTTTTATTTTTTCACTATTTTTTTATATTTTTCTCTAAACAAGGGTCACAAAAGATTCAACCACAAAAATTGGCACCTACAACGGAGGTGGGATGTGGTCTACAGAAATACAGCACGTTCTCTGAAAAGCGTGCCAAAACTTTAACAATTTTTTTCTTTATTTTCCTGAATTTTTTTGGCAATTTTAACGAAACCAAACAGGGCGTAGCAATCTGTTGTTAAGCGTGGGTAACAGTTGCAAGATGAACCTGTGCTGACAGAAGAATATGTGGAGCTATGGGTAGGCACACAATATGACAGCAAGGATTAGCAATTAACGAAAGCAGATTAGCGATTGTTCAATCCAGATCCAAAGTACAAATCACAGCTGCTGGCTAAGACGTGTCGAGACGTAGTGCAACAAGGTGAAAACAAAGGACGATGGAAAGAACGCACAGAACAAGCAAATAACCTGGATTTTTCCTTTTTCCTAAATTTTTCCCTGATTTTTCCAAAAGGCACTAGTAGGAATCAAATTTTTTTTATTTTTTCACTATTTTTTTATATTTTTCTCTGAACAAGGGTCACAAAAGATTCAACCACAAAAATTGGCACCTACAACTGAGGTGGGATGTGGTCTACAGAAATACAACACGTTCTCGGAAAAGCGTGCCAAAACTTTAACAATTTTTTTCTTTATTTTCCTAAATTTTTTTGGCAATTTTAACGAAACCAAACAAGGCGCAGCAATCTGTTGTTAAGCGTGGGTAACAGTTGCAAGATGAACCTGTGTTGACAGAAGAATATGTGGAGCTATGGGTAGGCACACAATATGACAGCAAGGATTAGCAATTAACGAAAGCAGATTAGCGATTGTTCAATCCAGATCCAAAGTACAAATCATAGCTGCTGGCTAAGACGTGTCGAGACGTAGCGCAACAAGGTGAAAACAAAGGACAATGGAAAGAACGCACAGAACAAGCAAATAACCTGGATTTTTCGTTTTTCCTGAATTTTTCCCTGATTTTTTCAAAAGGCACTAGTAGGAATCAAATTTTTTTATTTTTTCACTATTTTTTTATATTTTTCTCTGAACAAGGGTCACAAAAGATTCAACCACAAAAATTGGCACCTACAACTGAGGTGGGATGTGGTCTACAGAAATACAGCACGTTCTCTGAAAAGCGTGCAAAAACTTTGACAATTTTTTTTCTTTATTTTCCTGAATTTTTTTGGCAATTTTAACGAAACCAATCAGGGCGAAGCAATCTGTTGTTAAGCATGGGTAACAGTTTTAAGATGAACCTGTGCTGACAGAAGAATATGTGGAGCTATGGGTAGGCACACAATATGACAGCAAGGATTAGCAATTAACGAAAGCAGATTAGCGATTGTTCAATCCAGATCCAAAGTACAAATCACAGCTGCTGGCTAAGACGTGTCGAGACGTAGCGCAACAAGGTGAAAACAAAGGACGATGGAAAGAACGCACAGAACAAGCAAATAACCTGGATTTTTCCTTTTTCCTGAATTTTTCCCTGATTTTTCCAAAAGGCACTAGTAGGAATCAAATTTTTTTTATTTTTTCACTATTTTTTTATATTTTTCTTTGAACAAGGATCACAAAAGATGCAACCACAAAAATTGGCACCTACAACTGAGGTGGGATGTGGTCTTCAGAAATACAGGACGTTCTCTGAAAAGCGTGCAAAAACTTTGACAATTTTTTTTCTTTATGTTCCTGAATTTTTTTGGCAATTTTAACGAAACCAATCAGGGCGAAGCAATCTGTTGTTAAGCGTGGGTAACAGTTGCAAGATGAACCTGTGCTGACAGAAGAATATGTGGAGCTATGGGTAGGCACACAATATGACAGCAAGGATTAGCAATTAACGAAAGCAGATTAGCGATTGTTCAATCCAGATCCAAAGTACAAATCATAGTTGCTGGTTAAGACGTGTCGAGACGTAGCGCAACAAGGTGAAAACAAAGGACAATGGAAAGAACGCACAGAACAAGCAAATAACCTGGATTTTTCCTTTTTCCTGAATTTTTCCTTGATTTTTCCAAAAGGCACAAGTAGGAATCAAAATTTTTTATTTTTTCACTATTTTTTTATATTTTTCTCTGAACAAGGATCACAAAAGATGCAACTACAAAAATTAGCACCTACAACTGAGGTGGGATGTGGTCTACAGAAATATAGCACGTTCTCTGAAAAGCGTGCAAAAACTTTGACAATTTTTTTCTTTATTTTCCTGAATTTTTTTGGCAATTTTAACGAAACCAATCAGGGCGAAGCAATCTTTTGTTAAGCATGGGTAACAGTTTTAAGATGAACCTGTGCTGACAGAAGAATATGTGGAGCTATGGGTAGGCACACAATATGACAGCAAGGATTAGCAATTAACGAAAGCCGATTAGCGATTGTTCAATCCAGATCCAAAGTACAAATCACAGCTGCTGGCTAAGACGTGTCGAGACGTAGCGCAACAAGGTGAAAACAAAGGACGATGGAAAGAACGCACAGAACAAGCAAATAACCTGGATTTTTCCTTTTTCCTGAATTTTTCCCTGATTTTTCCAAAAGGCACTAGTAGGAATCAAATTTTTTTTATTTTTTCACTATTTTTTATATTTTTCTCTGAACAAGGGTCACAAAAGATTCAACCACAAAAATTGGCACCTACAACTGAGGTGGGATGTGGTCTACAGAAATACAGCACGTTCTCTGAAAAGCGTGCAAAAACTTTGACAATTTTTTTTCTTTATTTTCCTGAATTTTTTTGGCAATTTTAACGAAACCAATCAGGGCGAAGCAATCTGTTGTTAAGCATGGGTAACAGTTTTAAGATGAACCTGTGCTGACAGAAGAATATGTGGAGCTATGGGTAGGCACACAATATGACAGCAAGGATTAGCAATTAACGAAAGCAGATTAGCGATTGTTCAATCCAGATCCAAAGTACAAATCACAGCTGCTGGCTAAGACGTGTCGAGACGTAGCGCAACAAGGTGAAAACAAAGGACGATGGAAAGAACGCACAGAACAAGCAAATAACCTGGATTTTTCCTTTTTCCTGAATTTTTCCCTGATTTTTCCAAAAGGCACTAGTAGGAATCAAATTTTTTTATTTTTTCACTATTTTTTTATATTTTTCTTTGAACAAGGATCACAAAAGATGCAACCACAAAAATTGGCACCTACAACTGAGGTGGGATGTGGTCTTCAGAAATACAGGACGTTCTCTGAAAAGCGTGCAAAAACTTTGACAATTTTTTTTCTTTATGTTCCTGAATTTTTTTGGCAATTTTAACGAAACCAATCAGGGCGAAGCAATCTGTTGTTAAGCGTGGATAACAGTTGCAAGATGAACCTGTGCTGACAGAAGAATATGTGGAGCTATGGGTAGGCACACAATATGACAGCAAGGATTAGCAATTAACGAAAGCAGATTAGCGATTGTTCAATCCAGATCCAAAGTACAAATCACAGCTGCTGGCCAAGACATGTCAAGACGTAGCGCAACAAGGTGAAAACAAAGGACAATGGAAAGAATGCACAGAACAAGCAAATAACCTGGATTTTTCCTTTTTCCTGAATTTTTCCCTGATTTTTTCAAAAGGCACTAGTAGGAATCAAATTTTTTTATTTTTTCACTATTTTTTTATATTTTTCTCTGAACAAGGGTCACAAAAGATTCAACCACAAAAATTGGCACCTACAACTGAGGTGGGATGTGGTCTACAGAAATACAGCACGTTCTCTGAAAAGCGTGCCAAAACTTTAACAATTTTTTTCTTTATTTTCCTAAATTTTTTTGGCAATTTTAACGAAACCAAACAAGGCGCAGCAATCTGTTGTTAAGCGTGGGTAACAGTTGCAAGATGAACCTGTGTTGACAGAAGAATATGTGGAGCTATGGGTAGGCACACAATATGACAGCAAGGATTAGCAATTAACGAAAGCAGATTAGCGATTGTTCAATCCAGATCCAAAGTACAAATCATAGCTGCTGGCTAAGACGTGTCAAGACGTAGCGCAACAAGGTGAAAACAAAGGACAATGGAAAGAACGCACAGAACAAGCAAATAACCTGGATTTTTCCTTTTTCCTGAATTTTTCCCTGATTTTTCCAAAAGGCACAAGTAGGAATCAAATTTTTTTTATTTTTTCACTATTTTTTTATATTTTTCTCTGAACAAGGATCGCAAAATATGCAACCACAAAAATTGGCACCTACAACTGAGGTGGGATGTGGTCTACAGAAATACAGCACGTTCTCTGAAAAGCGTGCAAAAACTTTGACAATTTTTTTTCTTTATTTTCCTGAATTTTTTTGGCAATTTTAACGAAACCAATCAGGGCGAAGCAATCTGTTGTTAAGCATGGGTAACAGTTTTAAGATGAACCTGTGGTGACAGAAGAATATGTGGAGCTATGGGTAGGCACACAATATGACAGCAAGGATTAGCAATTAACGAAAGTAGATTAGCGATTGTTCAATCCAGATCCAAAGTACAAATCACAGCTGCTGGCTAAGACGTGTCGAGACGTAGTGCAACAAGGTGAAAACAAAGGACGATGGAAAGAACGCACAGAACAAGCAAATAACCTGGATTTTTCCTTTTTCCTAAATTTTTCCCTGATTTTTCCAAAAGGCACTAGTAGGAATCAAATTTTTTTTATTTTTTCACTATTTTTTTATATTTTTCTCTGAACAAGGGTCACAAAAGATTCAACCACAAAAATTGGCACCTACAACTGAGGTGGGATGTGGTCTACAGAAATACAACACGTTCTCGGAAAAGCGTGCCAAAACTTTAACAATTTTTTTCTTTATTTTCCTAAATTTTTTTTGGCAATTTTAACGAAACCAAACAAGGCGCAGCAATCTGTTGTTAAGCGTGGGTAACAGTTGCAAGATGAACCTGTGTTGACAGAAGAATATGTGGAGCTATGGGTAGGCACACAATATGACAGCAAGGATTAGCAATTAACGAAAGCAGATTAGCGATTGTTCAATCCAGATCCAAAGTACAAATCATAGCTGCTGGCTAAGACGTGTCGAGACGTAGCGCAACAAGGTGAAAACAAAGGACAATGGAAAGAACGCACAGAACAAGCAAATAACCTGGATTTTTCGTTTTTCCTGAATTTTTCCCTGATTTTTTCAAAAGGCACTAGTAGGAATCAAATTTTTTTATTTTTTCACTATTTTTTTATATTTTTCTCTGAACAAGGGTCACAAAAGATTCAACCACAAAAATTGGCACCTACAACTGAGGTGGGATGTGGTTTACAGAAATACAGCACGTTCTCTGAAAAGCGTGCAAAAACTTTGACAATTTTTTTTCTTTATTTTCCTGAATTTTTTTGGCAATTTTAACGAAACCAATCAGGGCGAAGCAATCTGTTGTTAAGCATGGGTAACAGTTTTAAGATGAACCTGTGCTGACAGAAGAATATGTGGAGGTATGGGTAGGCACACAATATGACAGCAAGGATTAGCAATTAACGAAAGCAGATTAGCGATTGTTCAATCCAGATCCAAAGTACAAATCACAGCTGCTGGCTAAGACGTGTCGAGACGTAGCGCAACAAGGTGAAAACAAAGGACGATGGAAAGAACGCACAGAACAAGCAAATAACCTGGATTTTTCCTTTTTTCTGAATTTTTCCCTGATTTTTCCAAAAGGCACTAGTAGGAATCAAATTTTTTTTATTTTTTCACTATTTTTTTATATTTTTCTCTGAACAAGGGTCACAAAAGATTCAACCACAAAAATTGGCACCTACAACTGAGGTGGGATGTGGTCTACAGAAATACAGCACATTCTCTGAAAAGCGTGCCAAAACTTTAACAATTTTTTTCTTTATTTTCCTAAATTTTTTTTGGCAATTTTAACGAAACCAAACAGGGCGAAGCAATCTGTTGTTAAGCGTGGGTAACAGTTGCAAGATGAACCTGTGCTGACAGAAGAATATGTGGAGCTATGGGTAGGCACACAATATGACAGCAAGGATTAGCAATTAACGAAAGCATATTAGCGATTGTTCAATCCAGATCCAAAGTACAAATCATAGCTGCTGGCTAAGACATGTCGAGACGTAGCGCAACAAGGTGAAAACAAAGGACAATGGAAAGAACGCACAGAACAAGCAAATAATCTGGATTTTTCCTTTTTCCTGAATTTTTCCCTGATTTTTCCAAAAGGCACAAGTAGGAATCAAATTTTTTTTATTTTTTCACTATTTTTTTATTTTTTTCGCTGAACAAGGATCACAAAAGATGCAACTATAAAAATTGGCACCTACAACTGAGGTGGGATGTGGTCTACAGAAATACAGCACGTTCTCTCAAAAGCGTGCAAAAACTTTGACAATTTTTTTCTTTATTTTCCTGAATTTTTTTGGCAATTTTAATGAAACCAATCAGGGCGAAGCAATCTGTTGTTAAGCATGGGTAACAGTTTTAAGATGAACCTGTGCTGACAGAAGAATATGTGGAGCTATGGGTAGGCACACAATATGACAGCAAGGATTAGCAATTAACGAAAGCAGATTAGCGATCGTTCAATCCAGATCCAAAGTACAAATCATAGCTGCTGGCTAAGACGTGTCGAGACGTAGCGCAACAAGGTGAAAACAAAGGACAATGGAAAGAACGCACAGAACATGCAAATAATCTAGATTTTTCCTTTTTCCTGAATTTTTCCCTGATTTTTCCAAAAGGCACAAGTAGGAATCAAATTTTTTTATTTTTTCACTATTTTTTTATATTTTTCTCTGAACAAGGATCACAAAAGATGCAACTACAAAAATTGGCACCTACAACTGAGGTGGGATGTGGTCTACAGAAATACAGCACGTTCTCCGAAAAGCGTGCAAAAACTTTGACAATTTTTTTCTTTATTTTCCTGATTTTTTTTGGCAATTTTAACGAAACCAACCAGGGCGAAGCAATCTGTTGTTAAGCATGGGTAACAGTTTTAAGATGAACCTGTGCTGACAGAAGAATATGTGGAGCTATGGGTAGGCACACAATATGACAGCAAGGAGTAGCAATTAACGAAAGCAGATTAGCGATTGTTCAATCCAGATCCAAAGTACAAATCACAGCTGCTGGCTAAGACGTGTCGAGACGTAGCGCAACAAGGTGAAAACAAAGGACGATGGAAAGAACGCACAGAACAAGCAAATAACCTGGATTTTTCCTTTTTCCAGAATTTTTCCCTGATTTTTCCAAAAGGCACTAGTAGGAATCAATTTTTTTTATTTTTTCACTATTTTTTTATATTTTTCTCTGAACAAGGGTCACAAAAGATTCAACCACAAAAATTGGCACCTACAACTGAGGTGGGATGTGGTCTACAGAAATACAGCACGTTCTCTGAAAAGCGTGCCAAAACTTTAACAATTTTTTTCTTTATTTTCCTGAATTTTTTTGGCAATTTTAACGAAACCAAACAGGGCGTAGCAATCTGTTGTTAAGCGTGGGTAACAGTTGCAAGATGAACCTGTGCTGACAGAAGAATATGTGGAGCTATGGGTAGGCACACAATATGACAGCAAGGATTAGCAATTAACGAAAGCAGATTAGCGATTGTTCAATCCAGATCCAAAGTACAAATCATAGCTGCTGGCTAAGACGTGTCGAGACGTAGCGCAACAAGGTGAAAACAAAGGACAATGGAAAGAACGCACAGAACAAGCAAATAATCTAGATTTTTCCTTTTTCCTGAATTTTTCCCTGATTTTTCCAAAAGGCACAAGTAGGAATCAATTTTTTTATTTTTTCACTATTTTTTTATATTTTTCTCTGAACAAGGATCACAAAAGATGCAACTACAAAAATTGGCACCTACAACTGAGGTGGGATGTGGTCTACAGAAATACAGCACGTTCTCTGAAAAGCGTACAAAAACTTTGACAATTTTTTTCTTTATTTTCCTGAATTTTTTTGGCACTTTTAACGAAACCAATCAGGGCGAAGCAATCTGTTGTTAAGCATGGGTAACAGTTTTAAGATGAACCTGTGCTGACAGAAGAATATGTGGAGCTATGGGTAGGCACACAATATGACAGCAAGGATTAGCAATTAACGAAAGCAGATTAGCGATTGTTCAATCCAGATCCAAAGTACAAATCACAGCTGCTGGCTAAGACGTGTCGAGACGTAGCGCAACAAGGTGAAAACAAAGGACGATGGAAAGAACACACAGAACAAGCAAATAACCTGGATTTTTCCTTTTTCCTGAATTTTTCCCTGATTTTTCCAAAAGGCACTAGTAGGAATCAATTTTTTTTATTTTTTCACTATTTTTTTATATTTTTCTCTAAACAAGGGTCACAAAAGATTCAACCACAAAAATTGGCACCTACAACGGAGGTGGGATGTGGTCTACAGAAATACAGCACGTTCTCTGAAAAGCGTGCCAAAACTTTAACAATTTTTTTCTTTATTTTCCTGAATTTTTTTGGCAATTTTAACGAAACCAAACAGGGCGTAGCAATCTGTTGTTAAGCGTGGGTAACAGTTGCAAGATGAACTTGTGCTGACAGAAGAATATGTGGAGCTATGGGTAGGCACACAATATGACAGCAAGGATTAGCAATTAACGAAAGCAGATTAGCGATTGTTCAATCCAGATCCAAAGTACAAATCATAGCTGCTGGCTAAGACGTGTCGAGACGTAGCGCAACAAGGTGAAAACAAAGGACAATGGAAAGAACGCACAGAACAAGCAAATAACCTGGATTTTTCCTTTTTCCTGAATTTTTCCTTGATTTTTCCAAAAGGCACAAGTAGGAATCAAAATTTTTTATTTTTTCACTATTTTTTTATATTTTTCTCTGAACAAGGATCACAAAAGATGCAACTACAAAAATTAGCACCTACAACTGAGGTGGGATGTGGTCTACAGAAATATAGCACGTTCTCTGAAAAGCGTGCAAAAACTTTGACAATTTTTTTCTTTATTTTCCTGAATTTTTTTGGCAATTTTAACGAAACCAATCAGGGCGAAGCAATCTTTTGTTAAGCATGGGTAACAGTTTTAAGATGAACCTGTGCTGACAGAAGAATATGTGGAGCTATGGGTAGGCACATAATATGACAGCAAGGATTAGCAATTAACGAAAGCCGATTAGCGATTATTCAATCCAGATCCAAAGTACAAATCACAGCTGCTGGCTAAGACGTGTCGAGACGTAGCGCAACAAGGTGAAAACAAAGGACGATGGAAAGAACGCACAGAACAAGCAAATAACCTGGATTTTTCCTTTTTCCTGAATTTTTCCCTGATTTTTCCAAAAGGCACTAGTAGGAATCAAATTTTTTTTATTTTTTCACTATTTTTTTATATTTTTCTCTGAACAAGGGTCACAAAAGATTCAACCACAAAAATTGGCACCTACAACTGAGGTGGGATGTGGTCTACAGAAATACAGCACGTTCTCTGAAAAGCGTGCAAAAACTTTGACAATTTTTTTTCTTTATTTTCCTGAATTTTTTTGGCAATTTTAACGAAACCAATCAGGGCGAAGCAATCTGTTGTTAAGCATGGGTAACAGTTTTAAGATGAACCTGTGCTGACAGAAGAATATGTGGAGCTATGGGTAGGCACACAATATGACAGCAAGGATTAGCAATTAACGAAAGCAGATTAGCGATTGTTCAATCCAGATCCAAAGTACAAATCACAGCTGCTGGCTAAGACGTGTCGACACGTAGCGCAACAAGGTGAAAACAAAGGACGATGGAAAGAACGCACAGAACAAGCAAATAACCTGGATTTTTCCTTTTTCCTGAATTTTTCCCTGATTTTTCCAAAAGGCACTAGTAGGAATCAAATTTTTTTATTTTTTCACTATTTTTTTATATTTTTCTTTGAACAAGGATCACAAAAGATGCAACCACAAAAATTGGCACCTACAACTGAGGTGGGATGTGGTCTTCAGAAATACAGGACGTTCTCTGAAAAGCGTGCAAAAACTTTGACAATTTTTTTTCTTTATGTTCCTGAATTTTTTTGGCAATTTTAACGAAACCAATCAGGGCGAAGCAATCTGTTGTTAAGCGTGGGTAACAGTTGCAAGATGAACCTGTGCTGACAGAAGAATATGTGGAGCTATGGGTAGGCACACAATATGACAGCAAGGATTAGCAATTAACGAAAGCAGATTAGCGATTGTTCAATCCAGATCCAAAGTACAAATCACAGCTGCTGGCCAAGATATGTCAAGACGTAGCGCAACAAGGTGAAAACAAAGGACAATGGAAAGAACGCACAGAACAAGCAAATAACCTGGATTTTTCCTTTTTCCTGAATTTTTCCCTGATTTTTTCAAAAGGCACTAGTAGGAATCAAATTTTTTTATTTTTTCACTATTTTTTTATATTTTTCTCTGAACAAGGGTCACAAAAGATTCAACCACAAAAATTGGCACCTACAACTGAGGTGGGATGTGGTCTACAGAAATACAGCACGTTCTCTGAAAAGCGTGCCAAAACTTTAACAATTTTTTCTTTATTTTCCTAAATTTTTTTGGCAATTTTAACGAAACCAAACAAGGCGCAGCAATCTGTTGTTAAGCGTGGGTAACAGTTGCAAGATGAACCTGTGTTGACAGAAGAATATGTGGAGCTATGGGTAGGCACACAATATGACAGCAAGGATTAGCAATTAACGAAAGCAGATTAGCGAATGTTCAATCCAGATCCAAAGTACAAATCATAGCTGCTGGCTAAGACGTGTCGAGACGTAGCGCAACAAGGTGAAAACAAAGGACAATGGAAAGAACGCACAGAACAAGCAAATAACCTGGATTTTTCCTTTTTCCTGAATTTTTCCCTGATTTTTCCAAAAGGCACAAGTAGGAATCAAATTTTTTTTATTTTTTCACTATTTTTTTATATTTTTCTCTGAACAAGGATCGCAAAATATGCAACCACAAAAATTGGCACCTACAACTGAGGTGGGATGTGGTCTATAGAAATACAGCACGTTCTCTGAAAAGCGTGCAAAAACTTTGACAATTTTTTTTCTTTATTTTCCTGAATTTTTTTGGCAATTTTAACGAAACCAATCAGGGCGAAGCAATCTGTTGTTAAGCATGGGTAACAGTTTTAAGATGAACCTGTGGTGACAGAAGAATATGTGGAGCTATGGGTAGGCACACAATATGACAGCAAGGATTAGCAATTAACGAAAGCAGATTAGCGATTGTTCAATCCAGATCCAAAGTACAAATCACAGCTGCTGGATAAGACGTGTCGAGACGTAGCGCAACAAGGTGAAAACAAAGGACGATGGAAAGAACGCACAGAACAAGCAAATAACCTGGATTTTTCCTTTTTCCTAAATTTTTCCCTGATTTTTCCAAAAGGCACTAGTAGGAATCAAATTTTTTTTATTTTTTCACTATTTTTTTATATTTTTCTCTGAACAAGGGTCACAAAAGATTCAACCACAAAAATTGGCACCTACAACTGAGGTGGGATGTGGTCTACAGAAATACAACACGTTCTCTGAAAAGCGTGCCAAAACTTTAACAATTTTTTTCTTTATTTTCCTAAATTTTTTTGGCAATTTTAACGAAACCAAACAAGGCGCAGCAATCTGTTGTTAAGCGTGGGTAACAGTTGCAAGATGAACCTGTGTTGACAGAAGAATATGTGGAGCTATGGGTAGGCACACAATATGACAGCAAGGATTAGCAATTAACGAAAGCAGATTAGCGATTGTTCAATCCAGATCCAAAGTACAAATCATAGCTGCTGGCTAAGACGTGTCGAGACGTAGCGCAACAAGGTGAAAACAAAGGACAATGGAAAGAACGCACAGAACAAGCAAATAACCTGGATTTTTCCTTTTTCCTGAATTTTTCCCTGATTTTTTCAAAAGGCACTAGTAGGAATCAAAATTTTTTATTTTTTCACTATTTTTTTATATTTTTCTCTGAACAAGGGTCACAAAAGATTCAACCACAAAAATTGGCACCTACAACTGAGGTGGGATGTGGTCTACAGAAATACAGCACGTTCTCTGAAAAGCGTGCAAAAACTTTGACAATTTTTTTTCTTTATTTTCCTGAATTTTTTTGGCAATTTTAACGAAACCAATCAGGGCGAAGCAATCTGTTGTTAAGCATGGGTAACAGTTTTAAGATGAACCTGTGCTGACAGAAGAATATGTGGAGCTATGGGTAGGCACACAATATGACAGCAAGGATTAGCAATTAACGAAAGCAGATTAGCGATTGTTCAATCCAGATCCAAAGTACAAATCACAGCTGCTGGCTAAGACGTGTCGAGACGTAGCGCAACAAGGTGAAAACAAAGGACGATGGAAAGAACGCACAGAACAAGCAAATAACCTGGATTTTTCCTTTTTCCAGAATTTTTCCCTGATTTTTCCAAAAGGCACTAGTAGGAATCAAATTTTTTTATTTTTTCACTATTTTTTTATATTTTTCTTTGAACAAGGATCACAAAAGATGCAACCACAAAAATTGGCACCTACAACTGAGGTGGGATGTGGTCTTCAGAAATACAGGACGTTCTCTGAAAAGCGTGCAAAAACTTTGACAATTTTTTTTCTTTATGTTCCTGAATTTTTTTGGCAATTTTAACGAAACCAATCAGGGCGAAGCAATCTGTTGTTAAGCGTGGGTAACAGTTGCAAGATGAACCTGTGCTGACAGAAGAATATGTGGAGCTATGGGTAGGCACACAATATGACAGCAAGGATTAGCAATTAACGAAAGCAGATTAGCGATTGTTCAATCCAGATCCAAATTACAAATCACAGCTGCTGGCCAAGACATGTCAAGACGTAGCGCAACAAGGTGAAAACAAAGGACAATGGAAAGAACGCACAGAACAAGCAAATAACCTGGATTTTTTCTTTTTCCTGAATTTTTCCCTGATTTTTTCAAAAGGCACTAGTAGGAATCAAATTTTTTTATTTTTTCACTATTTTTTTATATTTTTCTCTGAACAAGGGTCACAAAAGATTCAACCACAAAAATTGGCACCTACAACTGAGGTGGGATGTGGTCTACAGAAATACAGCACGTTCTCTGAAAAGCGTGCCAAAACTTTAACAATTTTTTCTTTATTTTCCTAAATTTTTTTGGCAATTTTAACGAAACCAAACAAGGCGCAGCAATCTGTTGTTAAGCGTGGGTAACAGTTGCAAGATGAACCTGTGTTGACAGAAGAATATGTGGAGCTATGGGTAGGCACACAATATGACAGCAAGGATTAGCAATTAACGAAAGCAGATTAGCGAATGTTCAATCCAGATCCAAAGTACAAATCATAGCTGCTGGCTAAGACGTGTCGAGACGTAGCGCAACAAGGTGAAAACAAAGGACAATGGAAAGAACGCACAGAACAAGCAAATAACCTGGATTTTTCCTTTTTCCTGAATTTTTCCCTGATTTTTCCAAAAGGCACAAGTAGGAATCAAATTTTTTTTATTTTTTCACTATTTTTTTATATTTTTCTCTGAACAAGGATCGCAAAATATGCAACCACAAAAATTGGCACCTACAACTGAGGTGGGATGTGGTCTACAGAAATACAGCACGTTCTCTGAAAAGCGTGCAAAAACTTTGACAATTTTTTTTCTTTATTTTCCTGAATTTTTTTGGCAATTTTAACGAAACCAATCAGGGCGAAGCAATCTGTTGTTAAGCATGGGTAACAGTTTTAAGATGAACCTGTGGTGACAGAAGAATATGTGGAGCTATGGGTAGGCACACAATATGACAGCAAGGATTAGCAATTAACGAAAGCAGATTAGCGATTGTTCAATCCAGATCCAAAGTACAAATCACAGCTGCTGGCTAAGACGTGTCGAGACGTAGCGCAACAAGGTGAAAACAAAGGACGATGGAAAGAACGCACAGAACAAGCAAATAACCTGGATTTTTCCTTTTTCCAGAATTTTTCCCTGATTTTTCCAAAAGGCACTAGTAGGAATCAAATTTTTTTATTTTTTCACTATTTTTTTATATTTTTCTTTGAACAAGGATCACAAAAGATGCAACCACAAAAATTGGCACCTACAACTGAGGTGGGATGTGGTCTTCAGAAATACAGGACGTTCTCTGAAAAGCGTGCAAAAACTTTGACAATTTTTTTTCTTTATGTTCCTGAATTTTTTTGGCAATTTTAACGAAACCAATCAGGGCGAAGCAATCTGTTGTTAAGCGTGGGTAACAGTTGCAAGATGAACCTGTGCTGACAGAAGAATATGTGGAGCTATGGGTAGGCACACAATATGACAGCAAGGATTAGCAATTAACGAAAGCAGATTAGCGATTGTTCAATCCAGATCCAAATTACAAATCACAGCTGCTGGCCAAGACATGTCAAGACGTAGCGCAACAAGGTGAAAACAAAGGACAATGGAAAGAACGCACAGAACAAGCAAATAACCTGGATTTTTTCTTTTTCCTGAATTTTTCCCTGATTTTTTCAAAAGGCACTAGTAGGAATCAAATTTTTTTATTTTTTCACTATTTTTTTATATTTTTCTCTGAACAAGGGTCACAAAAGATTCAACCACAAAAATTGGCACCTACAACTGAGGTGGGATGTGGTCTACAGAAATACAGCACGTTCTCTGAAAAGCGTGCCAAAACTTTAACAATTTTTTCTTTATTTTCCTAAATTTTTTTGGCAATTTTAACGAAACCAAACAAGGCGCAGCAATCTGTTGTTAAGCGTGGGTAACAGTTGCAAGATGAACCTGTGTTGACAGAAGAATATGTGGAGCTATGGGTAGGCACACAATATGACAGCAAGGATTAGCAATTAACGAAAGCAGATTAGCGATTGTTCAATCCAGATCCAAAGTACAAATCATAGCTGCTGGCTAAGACGTGTCGAGACGTAGCGCAACAAGGTGAAAACAAAGGACAATGGAAAGAACGCACAGAACAAGCAAATAACCTGGATTTTTCCTTTTTCCTGAATTTTTCCCTGATTTTTTCAAAAGGCACTAGTAGGAATCAAATTTTTTTATTTTTTCACTATTTTTTTATATTTTTCTCTGAACAAGGGTCACAAAAGATTCAACCACAAAAATTGGCACCTACAACTGAGGTGGGATGTGGCCTACAGAAATACAGCACGTTCTCTGAAAAGCGTGCAAAAACTTTGACAATTTTTTTTCTTTATTTTCCTGAATTTTTTTGGCAATTTTAACGAAACCAATCAGGGCGAAGCAATCTGTTGTTAAGCATGGGTAACAGTTTTAAGATGAACCTGTGCTGACAGAAGAATATGTGGAGCTATGGGTAGGCACACAATATGACAGCAAGGATTAGCAATTAACGAAAGCAGATTAGCGATTGTTCAATCCAGATCCAAAGTACAAATCACAGCTGCTGGCTAAGACGTGTCGAGACGTAGCGCAACAAGGTGAAAACAAAGGACGATGGAAAGAACGCACAGAACAAGCAAATAACCTGGATTTTTCCTTTTTCCTGAATTTTTCCCTGATTTTTCCAAAAGGCACTAGTAGGAATCAAATTTTTTTATTTTTTCACTATTTTTTTATATTTTTCTTTGAACAAGGATCACAAAAGATGCAACCACAAAAATTGGCACCTACAACTGAGGTGGGATGTGGTCTTCAGAAATACAGGACGTTCTCTGAAAAGCGTGCAAAAACTTTGACAATTTTTTTTCTTTATGTTCCTGAATTTTTTTGGCAATTTTAACGAAACCAATCAGGGCGAAGCAATCTGTTGTTAAGCGTGGGTAACAGTTGCAAGATGAACCTGTGCTGACAGAAGAATATGTGGAGCTATGGGTAGGCACACAATATGACAGCAAGGATTAGCATTTAACGAAAGCAGATTAGCGATTGTTCAATCCAGATCCAAATTACAAATCACAGCTGCTGGCCAAGACATGTCAAGACGTAGCGCAACAAGGTGAAAACAAAGGACAATGGAAAGAACGCACAGAACAAGCAAATAACCTGGATTTTTTCTTTTTCCTGAATTTTTCCCTGATTTTTTCAAAAGGCACTAGTAGGAATCAAATTTTTTTATTTTTTCACTATTTTTTTATATTTTTCTCTGAACAAGGGTCACAAAAGATTCAACCACAAAAATTGGCACCTACAACTGAGGTGGGATGTGGTCTACAGAAATACAGCACGTTCTCTGAAAAGCGTGCCAAAACTTTAACAATTTTTATCTTTATTTTCCTAAATTTTTTTGGCAATTTTAACGAAACCAAACAAGGCGCAGCAATCTGTTGTTAAGCGTGGGTAACAGTTGCAAGATGAACCTGTGTTGACAGAAGAATATGTGGAGCTATGGGTAGGCACACAATATGACAGCAAGGATTAGTAATTAACGAAAGCAGATTAGCGATTGTTCAATCCAGATCCAAAGTACAAATCATAGCTGCTGGCTAAGACGTGTCGAGACGTAGCGCAACAAGGTGAAAACAAAGGACAATGGAAAGAACGCACAGAACAAGCAAATAACCTGGATTTTTCCTTTTTCCTAAATTTTTCCATGATTTTTCCAAAAGGCACAAGTAGGAATCAAATTTTTTTTATTTTTTCACTATTTTTTTATATTTTTCTCTGAACAAGGATCGCAAAATATGCAACCACAAAAATTGGCACCTACAACTGAGGTGGGATGTGGTCTACAGAAATACAGCACGTTCTCTGAAAAGCGTGCAAAAACTTTGACAATTTTTTTTTCTTTATTTTCCTGAATTTTTTTGGCAATTTTAACGAAACCAATCAGGGCGAAGCAATCTGTTGTTAAGCATGGGTAACAGTTTTAAGATGAACCTGTGCTGACAGAAGAATATGTGGAGCTATGGGTAGGCACACAATATGACAGCAAGGATTAGCAATTAACGAAAGCAGATTAGCGATTGTTCAATCCAGATCCAAAGTACAAATCACAGCTGCTCGCTAAGACGTGTCGAGACGTAGCGCAACAAGGTGAAAACAAAGGACGATGGAAAGAACGCACAGAACAAGCAAATAACCTGGATTTTTCCTTTTTCCTAAATTTTTCCCTGATTTTTCCAAAAGGCACTAGTAGGAATCAAATTTTTTTTATTTTTTCACTATTTTTTTATATTTTTCTCTGAACAAGGGTCACAAAAGATTCAACCACAAAAATTGGCACCTACAACTGAGGTGGGATGTGGTCTACAGAAATACAACACGTTCTCTGAAAAGCGTGCCAAAACTTTAACAATTTTTTTCTTTATTTTCCTAAATTTTTTTGGCAATTTTAACGAAACCAAACAAGGCGCAGCAATCTGTTGTTAAGCATGGGTAATAGTTGCAAGATGAACCTGTGTTGACAGAAGAATATGTGGAGCTATGGGTAGGCACACAATATGACCGCAAGGATTAGCAATTAACGAAAGCAGATTAGCGATTGTTCAATCCAGATCCAAAGTACAAATCATAGCTGCTGGCTAAGACGTGTCGAGACGTAGCGCAACAAGGTGAAAACAAAGGACAATGGAAAGAACGCACAGAACAAGCAAATAACCTGTATTTTTCCTTTTTCCTGAATTTTTCCCTGATTTTTCCAAAAGGCACAAGTAGGAATCAATTTTTTTTTATTTTTTCACTATTTTTTTATATTTTTCTCTGAACAAGGATCACAAAAGATGCAACCACAAAAATTGGCACCTACAACTGAGGTGGGATGTGGTCTACAGAAATACAACACGTTCTCTGAAAAGCGAGCAAAAACTTTGATAATTTTTTTTCTTTATTTTCCTGAATTTTTTTGGCAATTTTAACGAAACCAATCAGGGCGAAGCAATCTGTTGTTAAGCATGGGTAACAGTTTTAAGATGAACCTGTGCTGACAGAAGAATATGTGGAGCTATGGGTAGGCACACAATATGACAGCAAGGATTAGCAATTAACGAAAGCAGATTTGCGATTGTTCAATCCAGATCCAAAGTACAAATCACAGCTGCTGGCTAAGACGTGTCGAGACATAGCGCAACAAGGTGAAAACAAAGGACGATGGAAAGAACGCACAGAACAAGCAAATAACCTGGATTTTTCCTTTTTCCTGAATTTTTCCCTGATTTTTCCAAAAGGCACTAGTAGGAATCAAATTTTTTTTTTATTTTTTCACTATTTTTTTATATTTTTCTTTGAACAAGGATCACAAAAGATGCAACCACAAAAATTGGCACCTACAACTGAGGTGGGATGTGGTCTACAGAAATACAGGACGTTCTCTGAAAAGCGTGCAAAAACTTTGACAATTTTTTTTCTTTATGTTCCTGAATTTTTTTGGCAATTTTAACGAAACCAATCGGGGCGAAGCAATCTGTTGTTAAGCGTGGGTAACAGTTGCAAGATGAACCTGTGCTGACAGAAGAATATGTGGAGCTATGGGTAGGCACACAATATGACAGCAAGGATTAGCAATTAACGAAAGCAGATTAGCGATTGTTCAATCCAGATCCAAAGTAGAAATCACAGCTGCTGGCTAAGACATGTCAAGACGTAGCGCAACAAGGTGAAAACAAAGGACGATGGAAAGAACACACAGAACAAGCAAATAACCTGGATTTTTCCTTTTTTCTAAATTTTTCCCTGATTTTTCCAAAAGGCACTAGTAGGAATCAAAATTTTTTTATTTTTTCACTATTTTTTTATATTTTTCTCTGAACAAGGGTCACAAAAGATTCAACCACAAAAATTGGCACCTACAATTAGGTGGGATGTGGTCTACAGAAATACAACACGTTCTCTGAAAAGCGTGCCAAAACTTTAACAATTTTTTTCTTTATTTTCCTGAATTTTTTTGGCAATTTTAACGAAACCAAACAAGGCGCAGCAATCTGTTGTTAAGCGTGGGTAACAGTTGCAAGATGAACCAGTGTTGACAGAAGAATATGTGGAGCTATGGGTAGGCACACAATATGACAGCAAGGATTAGCAATTAACGAAAGCAGATTAGCGATTGTTCAATCCAGATCCAAAGTACAAATCAGAGCTGCTGGCTAAGACGTGTCGAGACGTAGCGCAACAAGGTGAAAACAAAGGACAATGGAAAGAACGCACAGAACAAGCAAATAACCTGGATTTTTCCTTTTTCCTGAATTTTTCCCTGATTTTTCCAAAAGGCACAAGTAGGAATCAAATTTTTTTTATTTTTTCACTATTTTTTTATATTTTTCTCGGAACAAGGATCGCAAAAGATGCAACCACAAAAATTGGCACCTACAGCTGAGGTGGGATGTGGTCTACAGAAATACAACACGTTCTCTGAAAAGCGTGCAAAAACTTTGACAATTTTTTTTCTTTATTTTCCTGAATTTTTTTGGCAATTTTAACGAAACCAATCAGGGCGAAGCAATCTGTTGTTAAGCATGGGTAACAGTTTTAAGATGAACCTGTGCTGACAGAAGAATATGTGGAGCTATGGGTAGGCACACAATATGACAGCAAGGATTAGCAATTAACGAAAGCAGATTAGCGATTGTTCAATCCAGATCCAAAGTACAAATCACAGCTGCTGGCTAAGACGTGTCGAGACATAGCGCAACAAGGTGAAAACAAAGGACGATGGAAAGAACGCACAGAACAAGCAAATAACCTGGATATTTCCTTTTTCCTGAATTTTTCCCTGATTTTTCCAAAAGGCACTAGTAGGAATCAAATTTTTTTTATTTTTTCACTATTTTTTTATATTTTTCTTTGAACAAGGATCACAAAAGATGCAACCACAAAAATTGGCACCTACAACTGAGGTGGGATGTGGTCTACAGAAATACAGGACGTTCTCTGAAAAGCGTGCAAAAACTTTGACAATTTTTTTTCTTTATGTTCCTGAATTTTTTTGGCAATTTTAACGAAACCAATCGGGGCGAAGCAATCTGTTGTTAAGCGTGGGTAACAGTTTTAAGATGAACCTGTGCTGACAGAAGAATATGTGGAGCTATGGGTAGGCACACAATATGACAGCAAGGATTAGCAATTAACGAAAGCAGATTAGCGATTGTTCAATCCAGATCCAAAGTACAAATCACAGCTGCTGGCTAAGACATGTCAAGACGTAGCGCAACAAGGTGAAAACAAAGGACGATGGAAAGAACACACAGAACAAGCAAATAACCTGGATTTTTCCTTTTTTCTAAATTTTTCCCTGATTTTTCCAAAAGGCACTAGTAGGAATCAAAATTTTTTTATTTTTTCACTATTTTTTTATATTTTTCTCTGAACAAGGGTCACAAAAGATTCAACCACAAAAATTGGCACCTACAATTAGGTGGGATGTGGTCTACAGAAATACAACACGTTCTCTGAATAGCGTGCCAAAACTTTAACAATTTTTTTCTTTATTTTCCTGAATTTTTTTGGCAATTTTAACGAAACCAAACAAGGCGCAGCAATCTGTTGTTAAGCGTGGGTAACAGTTGCAAGATGAACCTGTGTTGACAGAAGAATATGTGGAGCTATGGGTAGGCACACAATATGACAGCAAGGATTAGCAATTAACGAAAGCAGATTAGCGATTGTTCAATCCAGATCCAAAGTACAAATCAGAGCTGCTGGCTAAGACGTGTCGAGACGTAGCGCAACAAGGTGAAAACAAAGGACAATGGAAAGAACGCACAGAACAAGCAAATAACCTGGATTTTTCCTTTTTCCTGAATTTTTCCCTGATTTTTCCAAAAGGCACAAGTAGGAATCACATTTTTTTTATTTTTTCACTATTTTTTTATATTTTTCTCGAAACAAGGATCGCAAAAGTTGCAACCACAAAAATTGGCACCTACAACTGAGGTGGGATGTGGTCTACAGAAATACAACACGTTCTCTGAAAAGCGTGCAAAAACTTTGACAATTTTTTTTCTTTATTTTCCTGAATTTTTTTGGCAATTTTAACGAAACCAATCAGGGCGAAGCAATCTGTTGTTAAGCATGGGTAACAGTTTTAAGATGAACCTGTGCTGACAGAAGAATATGTGGAGCTATGGGTAGGCACACAATATGACAGCAAGGATTAGCAATTAACGAAAGCAGATTAGCGATTGTTCAATCCAGATGCAAAGTACAAATCACAGCTGCTGGCTAAGACGTGTCGAGACATAGCGCAACAAGGTGAAAACAAAGGACGATGGAAAGAACGGACAGAACAAGCAAATAACCTGGATTTTTCCTTTTTCCTGAATTTTTCCCTGATTTTTCCAAAAGGCACTAGTAGGAATCAAATTTTTTTTATTTTTTCACTATTTTTTTATATTTTTCTTTGAACAAGGATCACAAAAGATGCAACCACAAAAATTGGCACCTACAACTGAGGTGGGATGTGGTCTACAGAAATACAGGACGTTCTCTGAAAAGCGTGCAAAAACTTTGACAAATTTTTTTCTTTATGTTCCTGAATTTTTTTGGCAATTTTAACGAAACCAATCAGGGCGAAGCAATCTGTTGTTAAGCGTGGGTAACAGTTGCAAGATGAACCTGTGCTGACAGAAGAATATGTGGAGCTATGGGTAGGCACACAATATGACAGCAAGGATTAGCAATTAACGAAAGCAGATTAGCGATTGTTCAATCCAGATCCAAAGTACAAATCACAGCTGCTGGCTAAGACATGTCAAGACGTAGCGCAACAAGGTGAAAACAAAGGACAATGGAAAGAACGCACAGAACAAGCAAATAACCTGGATTTTTCCTTTTTCCTGAATTTTTCCCTGATTTTTCCAAAAGGCACTAGTAGGAATCAAATTTTTTTTTATTTTTTCACTATTTTTTTATATTTTTCTCTGAACAAGGGTCACAAAAGATTCAACCACAAAAATTGGCACCTACAACTGAGGTGGGATGTGGTCTACAGAAATACAGCACGTTCTCTGAAAAGCGTGCCAAAACTTTAACAATTTTTTTCTTTATTTTCCTGAATTTTTTTGGCAATTTTAACGAAACCAAACAAGGCGCAGCAATCTGTTGTTAAGCGTGGGTAATAGTTGCAAGATGAACATGTGTTGACAGAAGAATATGTGGAGCTATGGGTAGGCACACAATATGACAGCAAGGATTAGCAATTAACGAAAGCAGATTAGCAATTGTTCAATCCAGATCCAAAGTACAAATCATAGCTGCTGGCTAAGACGTGTCGAGACGTAGCGCAACAAGGTGAAAACAAAGGACAATGGAAAGAACGCACAGAACAAGCAACTAACCTGGATTTTTCCTTTTTCCTGAATTTTTCCCTGATTTTTCCAAAAGGCACAAGTAGGAATCAAATTTTTTTTATTTTTTCACTATTTTTTTATATTTTTCTCTGAACAAGGATCGCAAAAGATGCAACCACAAAAATTGGCACCTTCAACTGAGGTGGGATGTGGTCTACAGAAATACAGCACGTTCTCTGAAAAGCGTGCAAAAACTTTGACAATTTTTTTTCTTTATTTTCCTAAATTTTTTTGGCAATTTTGACAAAACCAATCAGGGCGAAGCAATCTGTTGTTAAGCGTGGGTAACAGTTTTAAGATGAACCTGTGCTGACAGAAGAATATGTGGAGCTATGGGTAGGCACACAATATGACAGCAAGGATTAGCAATTAACGAAAGCAGATTAGCGATTGTTCAATCTAGATCCAAAGTACAAATCACAGTTGCTGGCTAAGACGTGTCGAGACGTAGCGCAACAAGGTGAAAACAAAGGACGATGGAAAGAACACACAGAACAAGCAAATAACCTGGATTTTTCCTTTTTCCTAAATTTTTCCCTGATTTTTCCAAAAGGCACTAGTCGGAATCAAAATTTTTTTTTATTTTTTCACTATTTTTTTATATTTTTCTCTGAACAAGGGTCACAAAAGATTCAACCACAAAAATTGGCACCTACAACTGAGGTGGGATGTGGTCTACAGAAATACAGCATGTTCTCTGAAAAGCGTGCCAAGACTTTAACAATTTTTTTCTTTATTTTCCTGAATTTTTTTGGCAATTTTAATGATACCAAACAGGGCGAAGCAATCTGTTGTTAAGCGTGGGTAACAGTTGCAAGATGAACCTGTGCTGACAGAAGAATATGTGGAGCTATGGGTAGGCACACAATATGACAGCAAGGATTAGCAATTAACGAAAGCAGATTAGCGATTGTTTAATCCAGATCCAAAGTACAAATCACAGCTGCTGGCTAAGACGTGTCGAGACGTAGCGCAACAAGGTGAAAACAAAGGACGATGGAAAGAACGCACAGAACAAGCAAATAACCTGGATTTTTCCTTTTTCCTGAATTTTTCCCTGATTTTTCCAAAAGGCACTAGTAGGAATCAAATTTTTTAATTTTTTCACTATTTTTTTATATTTTTCTCTGAACAATGATCACAAAAGATGCAACCACAAAAATTGGCACCTACAACTGAGGTGGAATGTGGTCTACAGAAATACAGCACGTTCCCTGAAAAGCGTGCCAAAACTTTAACAATTTTTTTCTTTATTTTCCTGAATTTTTTTGGCAATTTTAACGAAACCAAACAGGGCGAAGCAATCTGTTGTTAAGCGTGGGTAACAGTTGCAAGATGAACCTGTGCTGACAGAAGAATATGTGGAGCTATGGGTAGGCACACAATATGACAGCAAGGATTAGCAATTAACGAAAGCAGATTAGCGATTGTTCAATCCAGATCCAAAGTACAAATCACTGCTGCTGGCTAAGACGTGTCGAGACGTAGCGCAACAAGGTGAAAACAAAGGACGATGGAAAGAACGCACAGAACAAGCAAATAACCTGGATTTTTCCTTTATCCTGAATTTTTCCCTGATTTTTCCAAAAGGCACTAGTAGGAATCAAATTTTTTTATTTTTTCACTATTTTTTTATATTTTTCTCTGAACAATGATCACAAAAGATGCAACCACAAAAATTGGCACCTACAACTGAGGTGGGATGTGGTCTACAGAAATACAGCACGTTCTCTGAAAAGCTTGAAAAAACTTTGACAATTTTTTTTATTTTCCTAAATTTTTTTGGCAATTTTAACAAAACCAAACAGGGCGAAGCAATATGTTGTTAAGCATGGGTAACAGTTTTAAGATGAACCTGTGCTGACAGAAGAATATGTGGAGCTATGGGTAGGCACACAATATGATAGCAAGGATTAGCAATTAACGAAAGCAGATTAGTGATTGTTCAATCTAGATCCAAAGTACAAATCACAGCTGCTGGCTAAGACGTGTCGAGACGTAGCGCAACAAGGTGAAAACAAAGGACGATGGAAAGAACGCACAGAACAAGCAAATAACCTGGATTTTTCCTTTTTCCTGAATTTTTCCCTGATTTTTCCAAAAGGCACCAGTAGGTATCAAATTTTTTATTTTTTCACTATTTTTTTATATTTTTCTCTGAACAAGGATCACAAAAGATGCAATCACAAAAATTGGCACCTACAACTGAGGTGGGATGTGGTCTACAGAAATACAGTACGTTCTCTAAAAAGCGTGCAAAAACTTTGACAAATTTTTTTCTTTATTTTCCTGAATTTTTTTTGGCAATTTTGACGAAACCAATCAGGGCGAAGCAATATGTTGTTAAGCGTGGGTAACAGTTGCAAGATGAACCTGTGCTGACAGAAGAATATGTGGAGCTATGGGTAGGCACACAATATGACAGCAAGGATTAGCAATTAACGAAAGCAGATTAGCGATTGTTCAATCCAGATCCAAAGTACAAATCACAGCTGCTGGCTAAGACGTGTCGAGACGTAGCGCAACAAGGTGAAAACAAAGGACGATGGAAAGAACGCACAGAACAAGCAAATAACCTGGATTTTTCCTTTATCCTGAATTTTTCCCTGATTTTTCCAAAAGGCACTAGTAGGAATCAAATTTTTTAATTTTTTCACTATTTTTTTATATTTTTCTCTGAACAATGATCACAAAAGATGCAACCACAAAAATTGGCACCTACAACTGAGGTGGAATGTGGTCTACAGAAATACAGCACGTTCCCTGAAAAGCGTGCCAAAACTTTAACAATTTTTTTCTTTATTTTCCTGAATTTTTTTGGCAATTTTAACGAAACCACACAGGGCGAAGCAATCTGTTGTTAAGCGTGGGTAACAGTTGCAAGATGAACCTGTGCTGACAGAAGAATATGTGGAGCTATGGGTAGGCACACAATATGACAGCAAGGATTAGCAATTAACGAAAGCAGATTAGCGATTGTTCAATCCAGATCCAAAGTACAAATCACAGCTGCTGGCTAAGACGTGTCGAGACGTAGCGCAACAAGGTGAAAACAAAGGACGATGGAAAGAACGCACAGAACAAGCAAATAACCTGGATTTTTCCTTTATCCTGAATTTTTCCCTGATTTTTCCAAAAGGCACTAGTAGGAATCAAATTTTTTTATTTTTTCACTATTTTTTTATATTTTTCTCTGAACAATGATCACAAAAGATGCAACCACAAAAATTGGCACCTACAACTGAGGTGGAATGTGGTCTACAGAAATACAGCACGTTCTCTGAAAAGCGTTCAAAAACTTTGACAATTTTTTTTATTTTCCTGAATTTTTTTTGGCAATTTTAACGAAACCAAACAGGGCGAAGCAATCTGTTGTTAAGCGTGGGTAACAGTTGCAAGATGAACCTGTGCTGACAGAAGAATATGTGGAGCTATGGGTAGGCACACAATATGACAGCAAGGATTAGCAATTAACGAAAGCAGATTAGCGATTGTTCAATCCAGATCCAAAGTACAAATCACAGCTGCTGGCTAAGACGTGTCGAGACGTAGCGCAACAAGGTGAAAACAAAGGACGATGGAAAGAACGCACAGAACAAGCAAATAACCTGGATTTTTCCTTTTTCCTGAATTTTTCCCTGATTTTTCCAAAAGGCACCAGTAGGTATCAAATTTTTTATTTTTTCACTATTTTTTTATATTTTTCTCTGAACAAGGATCACAAAAGATGCAATCACAAAAATTGGCACCTACAACTGAGGTGGGATGTGGTCTACAGAAATACAGTACGTTCTCTAAAAAGCGTGCAAAAACTTTGACAAATTTTTTTCTTTATTTTCCTGAATTTTTTTTGGCAATTTTGACGAAACCAATCAGGGCGAAGCAATATGTTGTTAAGCGTGGGTAACAGTTGCAAGATGAACCTGTGCTGACAGAAGAATATGTGGAGCTATGGGTAGGCACACAATATGACAGCAAGGATTAGCAATTAACGAAAGCAGATTAGCGATTGTTCAATCCAGATCCAAAGTACAAATCACAGCTGCTGGCTAAGACGTGTCGAGACGTAGCGCAACAAGGTGAAAACAAAGGACGATGGAAAGAACGCACAGAACAAGCAAATAACCTGGATTTTTCCTTTATCCTGAATTTTTCCCTGATTTTTCCAAAAGGCACTAGTAGGAATCAAATTTTTTAATTTTTTCACTATTTTTTTATATTTTTCTCTGAACAATGATCACAAAAGATGCAACCACAAAAATTGGCACCTACAACTGAGGTGGAATGTGGTCTACAGAAATACAGCACGTTCCCTGAAAAGCGTGCCAAAACTTTAACAATTTTTTTCTTTATTTTCCTGAATTTTTTTGGCAATTTTAACGAAACCACACAGGGCGAAGCAATCTGTTGTTAAGCGTGGGTAACAGTTGCAAGATGAACCTGTGCTGACAGAAGAATATGTGGAGCTATGGGTAGGCACACAATATGACAGCAAGGATTAGCAATTAACGAAAGCAGATTAGCGATTGTTCAATCCAGATCCAAAGTACAAATCACAGCTGCTGGCTAAGACGTGTCGAGACGTAGCGCAACAAGGTGAAAACAAAGGACGATGGAAAGAACGCACAGAACAAGCAAATAACCTGGATTTTTCCTTTATCCTGAATTTTTCCCTGATTTTTCCAAAAGGCACTAGTAGGAATCAAATTTTTTTATTTTTTCACTATTTTTTTATATTTTTCTCTGAACAATGATCACAAAAGATGCAACCACAAAAATTGGCACCTACAACTGAGGTGGAATGTGGTCTACAGAAATACAGCACGTTCTCTGAAAAGCGTTCAAAAACTTTGACAATTTTTTTTATTTTCCTGAATTTTTTTTGGCAATTTTAACGAAACCAAACAGGGCGAAGCAATCTGTTGTTAAGCGTGGGTAACAGTTGCAAGATGAACCTGTGCTGACAGAAGAATATGTGGAGCTATGGGTAGGCACACAATATGACAGCAAGGATTAGCAATTAACGAAAGCAGATTAGCGATTGTTCAATCCAGATCCAAAGTACAAATCACAGCTGCTGGCTAAGACGTGTCGAGACGTAGCGCAACAAGGTGAAAACAAAGGACGATGGAAAGAACGCACAGAACAAGCAAATAACCTGGATTTTTCCTTTTTCCTGAATTTTTCCCTGATTTTCCCAAAAGGCACTAGTAGGAATCAAATTTTTTTTATTTTTTCACTATTTTTTTATATTTTTCTCTGAACAAGGGTCACAAAAGATTCAACCACAAAAATTGGCACCTACAACTGAGGTGGGATGTGGTCTACAGAAATACAGCATGTTCCCTGAAAAGCGTGCCAAAACTTTAACAATTTTTTTCTTTATTTTCCTGAATTTTTTTGGCAATTTTAACGATACCAAACAGGGCGAAGCAATCTGTTGTTAAGCGTGGGTAACAGTTGCAAGATGAACCTGTGCTGACAGAAGAATATGTGGAGCTATGGGTAGGCACACAATATGACAGCAAGGATTAGCAATTAACGAAAGCAGATTAGCGATTGTTTAATCCAGATCCAAAGTACAAATCACAGCTGCTGGCTAAGACGTGTCGAGACGTAGCGCAACAAGGTGAAAACAAAGGACGATGGAAAGAACGCACAGAACAAGCAAATAACCTGGATTTTTCCTTTTTCCTAAATTTTTCCCTGATTTTCCCAAAAGGCACTAGTAGGAATCAATTTTTTTTTATTTTTTCACTATTTTTTTATATTTTTCTCTGAACAAGGGTCACAAAAGATTCAACCACAAAAATTGGCACCTACAACTGAGGTGGGGTGTGGTCTACAGAAATACAGCACGTTCTCTGAAAAGCGTGCCAAAACTTTAACAATTTTTTTCTTTATTTTCCTGAATTTTTTTGGCAATTTTAACGATACCAAACAGGGCGAAGCAATATGTTGTTAAGCGTGGGTAACAGTTGCAAGATGAACCTGTGCTGACAGAAGAATATGTGGAGCTATGGGTAGGCACACAATATGACAGCAAGGATTAGCAATTAACGAAAGCAGATTAGCGATTGTTCAATCCAGATCCAAAGTACAAATCATAGCTGCTGGCTAAGACGTGTCGAGACGTAGCGCAACAAGGTGAAAACAAAGGACAATGGAAAGAACGCACAGAACAAGCAAATAACCTAGATTTTTCCTTTTTCCTGAATTTTTCCCTGATTTTTCCAAATGGCACAAGTAGGAATCAAATTTTTTTTTATTTTTTCACTATTTTTTTTGTATTTTTCTCTGAACAAGGATCACAAAAGATGCAACCACAAAAATTGGCACCTACAACTGAGGTGGGATGTGGTCTACAGAAATACAGCACGTTCTCTGAAAAGCTTGAAAAAACTTTGACAATTTTTTTTATTTTCCTAAATTTTTTTGGCAATTTTAACAAAACCAAACAGGGCGAAGCAATATGTTGTTAAGCATGGGTAACAGTTTTAAGATGAACCTGTGCTGACAGAAGAATATGTGGAGCTATGGGTAGGCACACAATATGATAGCAAGGATTAGCAATTAACGAAAGCAGATTAGCGATTGTTCAATCTAGATCCAAAGTACAAATCACAGCTGCTGGCTAGGACGTGTCGAGACGTAGCGCAACAAGGTGAAAACAAAGGACGATGGAAAGAACGCACAGAACAAGCAAATAACCTGGATTTTTCCTTTTTCCTGAATTTTTCCCTGATTTTTCCAAAAGGCACCAGTAGGTATCAAATTTTTTATTTTTTCACTATTTTTTTATATTTTTCTCTGAACAAGGATCACAAAAGATGCAATCACAAAAATTGGCACCTACAACTGAGGTGGGATGTGGTCTACAGAAATACAGTACGTTCTCTAAAAAGCGTGCAAAAACTTTGACAAATTTTTTTCTTTATTTTCCTGAATTTTTTTTGGCAATTTTGACGAAACCAATTAGGGCGAAGCAATATGTTGTTAAGCGTGGGTAACAGTTGCAAGATGAACCTGTGCTGACAGAAGAATATGTGGAGCTATGGGTAGGCACACAATATGACAGCAAGGATTAGCAATTAACGAAAGCAGATTAGCGATTGTTCAATCCAGATCCAAAGTACAAATCACAGCTGCTGGCTAAGACGTGTCGAGACGTAGCGCAACAAGGTGAAAACAAAGGACGATGGAAAGAACGCACAGAACAAGCAAATAACCTGGATTTTTCCTTTATCCTGAATGTTTCCCTGATTTTTCCAAAAGGCACTAGTAGGAAACAAATTTTTTAATTTTTTCACTATTTTTTATATTTTTCTCTGAACAATGATCACAAAAGATGCAACCACAAAAATTGGCACCTACAACTGAGGTGGAATGTGGTCTACAGAAATACAGCACGTTCTCTGAAAAGCGTGCCAAAACTTTAACAATTTTTTTCTTTATTTTCCTGAATTTTTTTGGCAATTTTAACGAAACCAAACAGGGCGAAGCAATCTGTTGTTAAGCGTGGGTAACAGTTGCAAGATGAACCTGTGCTGACAGAAGAATATGTGGAGCTATGGGTAGGCACACAATATGACAGCAAGGATTAGCAATTAACGAAAGCAGATTAGCGATTGTTCAATCCAGATCCAAAGTACAAATCACAGCTGCTGGCTAAGACGTGTCGAGACGTAGCGCAACAAGGTGAAAACAAAGGACGATGGAAAGAACGCACAGAACAAGCAAATAACCTGGATTTTTCCTTTATCCTAAATTTTTCCCTGATTTTTCCAAAAGGCACTAGTAGGAATCAAATTTTTTAATTTTTTCACTATTTTTTTATATTTTTCTCTGAACAATGATCACAAAAGATGCAACCACAAAAATTGGCACCTACAACTGAGGTGGAATGTGGTCTACAGAAATACAGCACGTTCTCTGAAAAGCGTTCAAAAACTTTGACAATTTTTTTTATTTTCCTGAATTTTTTTGGCAATTTTAACAAAACCAAACAGGGCGAAGCAATCTGTTGTTAAGCGTGGGTAACAATTGCAAGATGAACCTGTGCTGACAGAAGAATATGTGGAGCTATGGGTAGGCACACAATATGACAGCAAGGATTAGCATTTAACGAAAGCAGATTAGCGATTGTTCAATCCAGATCCAAAGTACAAATCACAGCTGCTGGCTAAGACGTGTCGAGACGTAGCGCAACAAGGTGAAAACAAAGGACGATGGAAAGAACGCACAGAACAAGCAAATAACCTGGATTTTTCCCTTTTCCTGAATTTTTCCCTGATTTTTCCAAAAGGCACTAGTAGGAATCAATTTTTTTTTTCACTATTTTTTTATATTTTTCTCTGAATAAGGATCACAAAAGATGCAACCACAAAAATTGGCAACTACAACTGAGGTGGGATGTGGTCTACAGAAATACAGCACGTTCTCTGAAAAGCGTGCAAAAACTTTGACAATATTTTTCTTTATTTTCCTGAATTTTTTTGGCAATTTTAACGAAACCAAACAGGGCGAAGCAATCTGTTGTTAAGCGTGGGTAACAGTTGCAAGATGAACCTGTGCTGACAGAAGAATATGTGGAGCTATGGGTAGGCACACAATATGACAGCAAGGATTAGCAATTAACGAAAGCAGATTAGCGATTGTTCAATCCAGATCCAAAGTACAAATCACAGCTGCTGGCTAAGACGTGTCGAGACGTAGCGCAATAAGGTGAAAACAAAGGACGATGGAAAGAACGCACAAAACAAGCAAATAACCTGGATTTTTCCTTTTTTCTGAATTTTTCCCTGATTTTTCCAAAAGGCACTGGTAGGAATCAAATTTTTTTATTTTTTCACTATTTTTTTATATTTTTCTCTGAATAAGGATCACAAAACATGCAACCACAAAAATTGGCACCTACAACTGAGGTGGGATGTGGTCTACAGAAATATAGCACGTTCTCTGAAAAGCGTGCAAAAACTTTGACAATATTTTTCTTTATTTTCCTGAATTTTTTTGGCAATTTTAACGAAACCAAACAGGGCGAAGCAATCTGTTGTTAAGCATGGGTAACAGTTGCAAGATGAACCTGTGCTGATAGAAGAATATGTGGAGCTATGGGTAGGCACACAATATGACAGCAAGGATTAGCAATTAACGAAAGCAGATTAGCGATTGTTCAATCCAGATCCAAAGTACAAATCACAGCTGCTGGCTAAGACGTGTCGAGACGTAGCGCAATAAGGTGAAAACAAAGGACGATGGAAAGAACGCACAAAACAAGCAAATAACCTGGATTTTTCCTTTTTCCTGAATTTTTCCCTGATTTTTCCAAAAGGCACTGGTAGGAATCAAATTTTTTTTTTATTTTTTCACTATTTTTTTATATTTTTCTATGAACAAGGGTCACAAAAGATTCAACCACAAAAATTGGCACCTACAACTGAGGTGGGATGTGGTCTACAGAAATACAGCACGTTCTCTGAAAAGCGTGCCAAAACTTTAACAATTTTTTTCTTTATTTTCCTGAATTTTTTTGGCAATTTTAACGAAACCAAACAGGGCGAAG
>JAKOGQ010000453.1:0-112299 GCA_022457205.1 Saccharum spontaneum
AACAAGCAAATAACATGGATTTTTCCTTTTCCTGAATTTTTCCCTGATTTTTCCAAAAGGCTCTTGTGGGAATCACACTTTTTTTTATTTTTACACTATTTTTTATAATTTTCTATGAACAAGGACCAAAAAACATGCAACCACAAAAATTGGCACCTACAACTGAGGTGGGATGTGGTCTACAGAAATATAGCACATTCTCTGAAAAGCGTGCCAAAACTTTGACAATTTTTTTTCTTTATTTTCCTAAATTTTTTTGGCTATTTTGATGAAACTAAACAGGGCGAACTAATCTGTTGTTGAGCGTGGGTAACAGTTGCAAGATGAACCTGTGCTGATAGAATAATATGTGGAGCTACGGGTAGGCACACAATATGACAATAAGGATTAGTAATTAACGAGTGCAGATTAGCGATTGTTCAATCCGGATCCAAAGTACAAATCACAGCTGCTGCCTAAGACGTGTCGAGACGTAGCGCAACAAGGTAAAAACAAAGGACGATGGAAAGAACGCACAAAACAAGCAAATAACACGAATTTTTTCTTCTTTCTGAATTTTTCCCTGATTTTTCCACAAGGCACTAGTGGGAATCAAACTTTTTTAGTTTTTCACTGTTTTTTTATAATTTTCTCTGAACAAGGACCAAAAAAGATGTAACCACAAAAATTAGCACCTACAACTAAGGTGGGATGTGGTCTACAGAAATATAGCACGTTCTCTAAAAACCGTGCAAAAACTTTGACAATCTTTTTTCTTTATTTTTCTGAATTTTTTTGGCAATTTTGATGAAACCAAACAGGGCCAACCAATCTATTGTTGAGCGTGGGTAAAAGTTGCAAGATGAACCTGTGCTGATAGAAGAATATGTGGAGCGATGGGTAGGCACACAATATGACAGCAAAGATTAGCAATTAACGAGTGCAGATTAGCGATTGTTCAATCCGGATCCAAAGTACAAATCACAGCTGCTGGCTAAGACGTGTCGAGACGTAGCGCAACAAGGTGAAAACAAAGGACGATGGAAAGCACGCACAGAACAAGCAAATAACACGGATTTTTCCTTTTTCCAGAATTTTTACCTAATTTTATCAAAAAGCACTCGTGGGAATTAAACTTTTTTATTTTTTCACTATTTTTTATAATTTTCTCTGAACAAGGACCAAAAAAGATGCAACCACAAAAATTGGCACCTACAACTGAGGTGGGATGTGGTCTACAGAAATACAGCACGTTCTCTGAAAAGCGTGCAAAAACTTTGACAATTTTTTTCTTTATTTTTCTGAATTTTTTTGGCAATTTTGATGAAACCAAACAGGGCGAAACAATCTGTTGTTGAGCGTGGGTAACAGTTGCAAGATGAACCTGTGCTGATAGAAGATTATGTAGAGCGATGGGTAGGCACACAATATGACAGCATGGATTAGCAATTAACGAGTGTAGATTAGAGATTGTTCAATCTGGATCCAAAGTACAAATCACAGTTGCTAGCTAAGACGTGTCGAGACGTAGCGCAACAAGGTGAAAACAAAGGACGATGGAAAGAACGCACAGAACAAGCAAATAACATGGATTTTTCCTTTTCCTGAATTTTTCCCTGATTTTTCCAAAAGGCTCTTGTGGGAATCAAACTTTTTTTATTTTTTCACTATTTTTTTATAATTTTCAATGAACAAGGACCAAAAAAGATGTAACCACAAAAATTGGCACCTACAACTGAGGTGGGATGTGGTCTACAGAAATATAGCACATTCTCTGAAAAGCGTGCCAAAACTTTGACAATTTTTTTCTTTATTTTCCTGAATTTTTTTGGCAATTTTGATGAAACTAAACAGGGCGAACTAATCTATTGTTGAGCGTGGGTAACAGTTGCAAGATGAACCTGTGCTGATAGAAGAATATGTGGAGCTACGGGTAGGCACACAATATGACAGTAAGGATTAGTAATTAACGAGTGCAGATTAGCAATTGTTCAATCCGGATCCAAAGTACAAATCACAGCTGCTGGCTAAGACGTGTCGAGACGTAGCGCAACAAGGTGAAAACAAAGGACGATGGAAAGAACGCACAGAACAAGCAAATAACACAGATTTTTCCTTTTTTCAGAATTTTTCCCTGATTTTTCCAAAAGGCACTCGTGGGAATCAAACTTTTTTTTCACTATTTTTTTATTATTTTCTCTGAACAAGGATAAAAAAAGATGTAACCACAAAAATTGGCACCTACAACTGAGGTGGGATGTGGTCTACAGCACGTTCTCTGAAAAGCGTGCAAAAACGTTGACAATTTTTTTCTTTATTTTCCTTAATTTTTTTGGCAATTTTGATGAAACCAAACAGGGCGAACCAATCTGTTGTTGAACGTGGGTAACAGTTGCAAGATGAACCTGTGCTGATAGAAGAATATGTGGAGCTATGGGTAGGCACACAATATGACAGCAAGGATTAGCAATTAACGAGTGCAGATTAGCGATTGTTCAATCCGGATCCAAAGTATAAATCACAGCTGCTGGCTAAGAAGTGTCGAGACGTAGCGCAACAAGGTGAAAACAAAGGACGATGGAAAGAACGCACAGAACGAGCAAATAACACGGATTTTTCTTTTTTCCTGAATTTTTCCCTGATTTTTCCAAATGGCACAAGTGGGAATCAAACTTTTTTTATTTTTTCACTATTTTTTTATAATTTAATCTGAACAAGGATCAAAAAAGATGCAACCACAATAATTGGCACCTACTACTGAGGTGGGATGTGGTCTACAGTAATACAGCACGTTCTCTGAAAATCGTGCAAAAACTTTGACAATTTTTTTTCTTCATTTTTCTGAATTTTTTTGGCAATTTTGATGAGACCAAATTGGGTGAAGCAATCTGTTGTTGAGCGTGGGTAACAGTTGCAAGACGAACCTATGCTGATAGAAGAATACGTGGAGCGATGGGTAGGCACACAATATGACAGCAAGGATTAGCAATTAACGAGTGCAGATTAGAGATCGTTCAATCTGGATCCAAAGTACAAATCACAGTTGCTGGCTAAGACGTGTCGAGACATAGCGCAACAAGGTGAAAACAAAGGACGATGGAAAGAATGCACAAAACAAGCAAATAACATGGATTTTTCCTTTTCCTGAATTTTTCCCTGATTTTTCCAAAAGGCTCTTGTGGGAATCACACTTTTTTTTATTTTTACACTATTTTTTATAATTTTTTATGAACAAGGACCAAAAAAGATGCAACCACAAAAATTGGCACCTACAACTGAGGTGGGATGTGGTCTACAGAAATATAGCACATTCTCTGAAAAGCGTGCCAAAACTTTGACAATTTTTTTTCTTTATTTTCCTAAATTTTTTTGGCTATTTTGATGAAACTAAACAGGGCGAACTAATCTGTTGTTGAGCGTGGGTAACAGTTGCAAGATGAACCTGTGCTGATAGAATAATATGTGGAGCTACGGGTAGGCACACAATATGACAATAAGGATTAGTAATTAACGAGTGCAGATTAGCGATTGTTCAATCCGGATCCAAAGTACAAATCACAGCTGCTGCCTAAGACGTGTCGAGACGTAGCGCAACAAGGCAAAAACAAAGGACGATGGAAAGAACGCACAAAACAAGCAAATAACACGAATTTTTTCTTCTTTCTGAATTTTTCCCTGATTTTTCCACAAGGCACTGGTGGGAATCAAACTTTTTTATTTTTTCACTGTTTTTTTATAATTTTCTCTGAACAAGGACCAAAAAAGATGTAACCACAAAAAATTAGCACCTACAACTAAGGTGGGATGTGGTCTACAGAAATATAGCACGTTCTCTAAAAACCGTGCAAAAACTTTGACAATCTTTTTTCTTTATTTTTCTGAATTTTTTTGGCAATTTTGATGAAACCAAACAGGGCGAACCAATCTATTGTTGAGCGTGGGTAAAAGTTGCAAGATGAACCTGTGCTGATAGAAGAATATGTGGAGCGATGGGTAGGCACACAATATGACAGCAAAGATTAGCAGTTAACGAGTGCAGATTAGCGATTGTTCAATCCGGATCCAAAGTACAAATCACAGCTGCTGGCTAAGACGTGTCGAGACGTAGCGCAACAAGGTGAAAACAAAGGACGATGGAAAGCACGCACAGAACAAGCAAATAACACGGATTTTTCCTTTTTCCAGAATTTTTCCCTAATTTTTTCAAAAAGCACTCATGGGAATTAAACTTTTTTATTTTTTCACTATTTTTTATAATTTTCTCTGAACAAGGACCAAAAAAGATGCAACCACAAAAATTGGCACCTACAACTGAGGTGGGATGTGGTCTACAGAAATACAGCACGTTCTCTGAAAAGCGTGCAAAAACTTTGACAATTTTTTTCTTTATTTTTCTGAATTTTTTTTGGCAATTTTGATGAAACCAAACATGGCGAAGCAATCTGTTGTTGAGCGTGGGTAACAGTTGCAAGATGAACCTGTGCTGATAGAAGATTATGTAGAGCGATGGGTAGGCACACAATATGACAGCATGGATTAGCAATTAACGAGTGTAGATTAGAGATTGTTCAATCTGGATCCAAAGTACAAATCACAGTTGCTGGCTAAGACGTGTCGAGACGTAGCGCAACAAGGTGAAAACAAAGGACGATGGAAAGAACGCACAGAACAAGCAAATAACACGGATTTTTCCTTTTCCTGAATTTTTCCCTGATTTTTCCAAAAGGCTCTTGTGGGAATCAAACTTTTTTTATTTTTTCACTATTTTTTTATAATTTTCAATGAACAAGGACCAAAAAAGATGTAACCACAAAAATTGGCACCTACAACTGAGGTGGGATGTGGTCTACAGAAATATAGCACATTCTCTGAAAAGCGTGCCAAAACTTTGACAATTTTTTTCTTTATTTTCCTGAATTTTTTTGGCAATTTTGATGAAACTAAACAGGGCGAACTAATCTGTTGTTGAGCGTGGGTAACAGTTGCAAGATGAACCTGTGCTGATAGAAGAATATGTGGAGCTACGGGTAGGCACACAATATGACAGTAAGGATTAGTAATTAACGAGTGCAGATTAGCAATTGTTCAATCCGGATCCAAAGTACAAATCACAGCTGCTGGCTAAGACGTGTCGAGACGTAGCGCAACAAGGTGAAAACAAAGGACGATGCAAAGAACGCACAGAACAAGCAAATAACACAGATTTTTCCTTTTTTCAGAATTTTCCCTGATTTTTCCAAAAGGCACTCGTGGGAATCAAACTTTTTTTTCACTATTTTTTTATTATTTTCTCTGAACAAGGATAAAAAAAGATGTAACCACAAAAATTGGCACCTACAACTGAGGTGGGATGTGGTCTACAGAAATACAGCACGTTCTCTGAAAAGCGTGCAAAAACGTTGACAATTTTTTTTCTTTATTTTCCTTAATTTTTTTGGCAATTTTGATGAAACCAAACAGGGCGAACCAATCTGTTGTTGAACGTGGGTAACAGATGCAAGATGAACCTGTGCTGATAGAAGAATATGTGGAGCTATGGGTAGGCACACAATATGACAACAAGGATTAGCAATTAACGAGTGCAGATTAGCGATTGTTCAATCCGGATCCAAAGTATAAATCACAGCTGCTGGCTAAGAAGTGTCGAGACGTAGCGCAACAAGGTGAAAACAAAGGACGATGGAAAGAACGCACAGAACAAGCAAATAACACGGATTTTTCTTTTTTCCTGAATTTTTCCCTGATTTTTCCAAAAGGCACAGGTGGGAATCAAATTTTTTTATTTTTTCACTATTTTTTTATAATTTAATCTGAACAAGGATCAAAAAAGATGCAACCACAATAATTGGCACCTACAACTGAGGTGGGATGTGGTCTACAGTAATACAGCACGTTCTCTGAAAAGCGTGCAAAAACTTTGACAATTTTTTTCTTCATTTTTCTGAATTTTTTTGGCAATTTTGATGAGACCAAATTGGGTGAAGCAATCTGTTGTTGAGCGTGGGTAACAGTTGCAAGACGAACCTATGCTGATAGAAGAATATGTGGAGCTATGGGTAGGCACACAATATGACAGCAAGGATTAGCAATTAACGAGTGCAGATTAGCGATTGTTCAATCCGGATCCAAAGTATAAATCACAGCTGCTGGCTAAGAAGTGTCGAGACGTAGCGCAACAAGGTGAAAACAAAGGACGATGGAAAGAACGCACAGAACAAGCAAATAACATGGATTTTTCCTTTTCCTAAATTTTTCCCTGATTTTTCCAAAAGGCTCTTGTGGGAATCACACTTTTTTTTATTTTTACACTATTTTTTATAATTTTCTATGAACAAGGACCAAAAAAGATGCAACCACAAAAATTGGCACCTACAACTGAGGTGGGATGTGGTCTACAGAAATATAGCACATTCTCTGAAAAGCGTGCCAAAACTTTGACAATTTTTTTTCTTTATTTTCCTAAATTTTTTTGGCTATTTTGATGAAACTAAACAGGGCGAACTAATCTGTTGTTGAGCGTGGGTAACAGTTGCAAGATGAACCTGTGCTGATAGAATAATATGTGGAGCTACGGGTAGGCACACAATATGACAATAAGGATTAGTAATTAACGAGTGCAGATTAGAGATCGTTCAATCCGCATCCAAAGTACAAATCACAGTTGCTGGCTAAGACGTGTCGAGACATAGCGCAACAAGGTGAAAACAAAGGACGATGGAAAGAACGCACAGAACAAGCAAATAACATGGATTTTTCCTTTTCCTGAATTTTTCCCTGATTTTTCCAAAAGGCTCTTGTGGGAATCACACTTTTTTTTATTTTTACACTATTTTTTATAATTTTCTATGAACAAGGACCAAAAAAGATGTAACCACAAAAATTGGCACCTACAACTGAGGTGGGATGTGGTCTACAGAAATATAGCACATTCTCTGAAAAGCGTGCCAAAACTTTGACAATTTTTTTCTTTATTTTCCTAAATTTTTTGGCTATTTTGATGAAACTAAACAGGGCGAACTAATCTGTTGTTGAGCGTGGATAACAGTTGCAAGATGAACCTGTGCTGATAGAATAATATGTGGAGCTACGGGTAGGCACACAATATGACAGTAAGGATTAGTAATTAACGAGTGCAGATTAGCGATTGTTCAATCCGGATCCAAAGTACAAATCACAGCTGCTGCCTAAGACGTGTCGAGACGTAGCGCAACAAGGTAAAAACAAAGGACAATGGAAAGAACGCACAAAACAAGCAAATAACACGAATTTTTTCTTCTTTCTGAATTTTTCCCTGATTTTTCCACAAGGCACTAGTGGGAATCAAACTTTTTTATTTTTTCACTGTTTTTTTATAATTTTCTCTGAACAAGGACCAAAAAAGATGTAACCATAAAAATTAGCACCTACAACTAAGGTGGGATGTGGTCTACAGAAATATAGCACGTTCTCTAAAAACCGTGCAAAAACTTTGACAATCTTTTTTCTTTATTTTTCTGAATTTTTTTGGCAATTTTGATGAAACCAAACAGGGCGAACCAATCTATTGTTGAGCGTGGGTAAAAGTTGCAAGATGAACCTGTGCTGATAGAAGAATATGTGGAGCGATGGGTAGGCACACAATATGACAGCAAAGATTAGCAATTAACGAGTGTAGATTAGCGATTGTTCAATCCGGATCCAAAGTACAAATCACAGCTGCTGGCTAAGACGTGTCGAGACGTAGCGCAACAAGGTGAAAACAAAGGACGATGGAAAGCACGCACAGAACAAGCAAATAACACGGATTTTTCCTTTTTCTAGAATTTTTCCCTAATTTTTTCAAAAAGCACTCGTGGGAATTAAACTTTTTTATTTTTTTCACTATTTTTTATAATTTTCTCTGAACAAGGACCAAAAAAGATGCAACCACAAAAATTGGCACCTACAACTGAGGTGGGATGTGGTCTACAGAAATATAGCACGTTCTCTGAAAAGCGTGCAAAAACTTTGACAATTTTTTTCTTTATTTTTCTGATTTTTTTTGGCAATTTTGATAAAACCAAACAGGGCGAACCAATCTGTTGGTGATCGTGGGTAACAGTTGCAAGATGAACCTGTGCTGATAGAAGAATATGTGGAGCTATGGATAGGCACACAATATGATAGCAAGGATTAGCAATTAACGAGTGCAGATTAGAGATTGTTCAATCCGGATCCAAAGTACAAATCACAGTTGCTGGCTAAGACGTGTCGAGACGTAGCGCAACAAGGTGAAAACAAAGGACGATGGAAAGAACGCACAGAACAAGCAAATAACACGGATTTTTGCTTTTCCTGAATTTTTCCCTGATTTTTCCAAAAGGCTCTTGTGGGAATCAAACTTTTTTTATTTTTTCACTATTTTTTTATAATTTTCAATGAACAAGGACCAAAAAAGATGTAACCACAAAAATTGGCACCTACAACTGAGGTGGGATGTGGTCTACAGAAATATAGCACATTCTCTGAAAAAGCGTGCCAAAACTTTGACAATTTTTTTCTTTATTTTCCTGAATTTTTTTGGCAATTTTGATGAAACTAAACAGGGCGAACTAATCTGTTGTTGAGCGTGGGTAACAGTTACAAGATGAACCTGTGCTCATAGAAGAATATGTGGAGCTACGGTTAGGCACACAATATGACAGTAAGGATTAGTAATTAACGAGTGCAGATTAGCGATTGTTCAATCTGGATCCAAAGTACAAATCACAGCTGCTGGCTAAGACGTGTCGAGACATAGCGCAACAAGGTGAAAACAAAGGACGATGGAAAGAACGCACAGAACAAGCAAATAACACGGATTTTTCTTTTTTCCTGAATTTTTCCCTGATTTTTCCAAAACGCACTGGTGGGAATCAAACTTTTTTATTTTTTTCACTATTTTTTTATAATTTTCTCTGAACAAGGATCAAAAAAGATGCAACCACAAAAATTGGCACCTACAACTGAGGTGGGATGTGGTCTACAGAAATATAGCACGTTCTTTGAAAAGCGTGCAAAAACTTTGATAATCTTTTTTCTTTATTTTCCTGAATTTTTTTTGGCAATTTTGATGAAACCAAATTGGGCGAAGCAATCTGTTGTTGAGCGTGGGTAACAGTTGCAAGATGAACCTATGCTGATAGAAGAATATGTGGAGCGCTGGGTAGGCACACAATATGACACGAAGGATTAGCAATTAACGACTGCAGATTAGAGATTGTTTAATCCGGATCCAAAGTACAAATCACAGTTACTGGCTAAGACGTGTTGAGACGTAGCGCAACAAGGTGAAAACAAAGGACGATGGAAAGAACGCACAGAACAAGCAAATAACACGGATTTTTCCTTTTCCTGAATTTTTCCCTGATTTTTCCAAAAGGCTCTTGTGGGAATCAAACTTTTTTTATTTTTCACTATTTTTTTATAATTTTTAATGAACAAGGACCAAAAAAGATGTAACCACAAAAATTGGCACCTACAACTGAGGTGGGATGTGGTCTACAGAAATATAGCACATTCTCTGAAAAGCGTGCCAAAACTTTGACAATTTTTTTTCTTTATTTTCCTGAATTTTTTTTGGCAATTTTGATGAAACTAAACAGGGCGAACTAATCTGTTGTTGAGCGTGGGTAACAGTTGCAAGATGAACCTGTGCTGATAGAAGAATATGTGGAGCTACGGGTAGGCACACAATATGACAGTAAGGATTAGTAATTAACGAGTGCAGATTAGCGATTGTTCAATCCGGATCCAAAGTACAAATCACAGCTCCTGCCTATGACGTGTCGAGACGTAGCAACAAGGTAAAAACAAAGGACAATGGAAAGAACGCACAGAACAAGCAAATAACACGAATTTTTTCTTTTTTCTGAATTTTTCCCTAATTTTTCCAAAAGGCACTAGTGGGAATCAAACTTTTTTATTTTTTCACTATTTTTTTTATAATTTTCTCTGAATAAGGACCAAAAAAGATGTAACCACAAAAATTAGCACCTACAACTAAGGTGGGATGTGGTCTACAGAAATATAGCACGTTCTCTAAAAAGCGTGCAAAAACTTTGACAATCTTTTTTCTTTATTTTTCTAAATTTTTTTGGCAATTTTGATGAAACCAAACAGGGCGAACCAATCTGTTGTTGAGTGTGGGTAACAGTTGCAAGATGAACCTGTGCTAATAGAAGAATATGTGGAGCGATGGGTAGGCACACAATATGACAGCAAAGATTAGCAATTAACGAGTGCAGATTAGCGATTGTTCAATCCGGATCCAAAGTACAAATCACAGCTGCTGGCTAAGACGTGTCGAGACGTAGCGCAACAAGGTGAAAACAAAGAAAAATGGAAAGAAAGCACAGAACAAGCAAATAACACGGATTTTTCCTTTTTCCTAAATTTTTCCCTGATTTTTCCAAAAGGCACCGGTGGGAATCAAACTTTTTTATTTTTTCACCATTTTTCTATAATTTTCTCTGAACAAGAACCAAAAAAGATGCAACCACAAAAATTGGCACCTACAACTGGGATGGGATGTGGTCTACAGAAATACAACACGTTCTCTGAAAAACGTGCAAAAACTTTGACAATTTTTTTCTTTATTTTTCTGAATTCTTTTGGCAATTTTGATAAGACCAAACAGGGCGAAGCAATCTATTATTGAGCATGGTAACAGTTGCAAGATGAACCTATGCTGATAGAAGAATATGTGGAGCTATGGGTAGCACACAATATGACAGCAAGGATTAGCAATTAACAAGCGTAGATTAGCGATTGTTCAATGTGGATCCAAAGTACAAATCACAGTTGCTGGCAAAGACGTGTCGAGACGTAGCGCAACAAGGTGAAAACAAAGGAAAATGGAAAGAACGCACAGAACAAGCAAATAACACGGATTTTTCCTTTTTCTAGAATTTTTCCCTAATTTTTTCAAAAAGCACTCGTGGGAATTAAACTTTTTTATTTTTTTCACTATTTTTTATAATTTTCTCTGAACAAGGACCAAAAAAGATGCAACCACAAAAATTGGCACCTACAACTGAGGTGGGATGTGGTCTACAGAAATATAGCACGTTCTCTGAAAAGCGTGCAAAAACTTTGACAATTTTTTTCTTTATTTTTCTGAATTTTTTTGGCAATTTTGATAAAACCAAACAGGGCGAACCAATCTGTTGGTGATCGTGGGTAACAGTTGCAAGATGAACCTGTGCTGATAGAAGAATATGTGGAGCTATGGATAGGCACACAATATGATAGCAAGGATTAGCAATTAACGAGTGCAGATTAGAGATTGTTCAATCCGGATCCAAAGTACAAATCACAGTTGCTGGCTAAGACGTGTCGAGACGTAGCGCAACATGGTGAAAACAAAGGACGATGGAAAGAACGCACAGAACAAGCAAATAACACGGATTTTTGCTTTTCCTGAATTTTTCCCTGATTTTTCCAAAAGGCTCTTATGGGAATCAAACTTTTTTTATTTTTTCACTATTTTTTTATAATTTTCAATGAACAAGGACCAAAAAAGATGTAACCACAAAAATTGGCACCTACAACTGAGGTGGGATGTGGTCTACAGAAATATAGCACATTCTCTGAAAAAGCGTGCCAAAACTTTGACAATTTTTTTCTTTATTTTCCTGAATTTTTTTGGCAATTTTGATGAAACTAAACAGGGCGAACTAATCTGTTGTGGAGCGTGGGTAACAGTTACAAGATGAACCTGTGCTCATAGAAGAATATGTGGAGCTACGGTTAGGCACACAATATGACAGTAAGGATTAGTAATTAACGAGTGCAGATTAGCGATTGTTCAATCTGGATCCAAAGTACAAATCACAGCTGCTGGCTAAGACGTGTCGAGACATAGCGCAACAAGGTGAAAACAAAGGACGATGGAAAGAACGCACAGAACAAGCAAATAACATGGATTTTTCTTTTTTTCTGAATTTTTCCCTGATTTTTCCAAAACGCACTGGTGGGAATCAAACTTTTTTATTTTTTCACTATTTTTTTATAATTTTCTCTGAACAAGGATCAAAAAAGATGCAACCACAAAAATTGGCACCTACAACTGAGGTGGGATGTGGTCTACAGAAATATAGCACGTTCTTTGAAAAGCGTGCAAAAACTTTGATAATCTTTTTTCTTTATTTTCCTGAATTTTTTTTGGCAATTTTGATGAAACCAAATTGGGCGAAGCAATCTGTTGTTGAGCGTGGGTAACAGTTGCAAGATGAACCTATGCTGATAGAAGAATATGTGGAGCGCTGGGTAGGCACACAATATGACACGAAGGATTAGCAATTAACGACTGCAGATTAGAGATTGTTCAATCCGGATCCAAAGTACAAATCACAGTTACTGGCTAAGACGTGTTGAGACGTAGCGCAACAAGGTGAAAACAAAGGACGATGGAAAGAACGCACAGAACAAGCAAATAACACGGATTTTTCCTTTTCCTGAATTTTTCCCTGATTTTTCCAAAAGGCTCTTGTGGGAATCAAACTTTTTTTATTTTTCACTATTTTTTTATAATTTTTAATGAACAAGGACCAAAAAAGATGTAACCACAAAAATTGGCACCTACAACTGAGGTGGGATGTGGTCTACAGAAATATAGCACATTCTCTGAAAAGCGTGCCAAAACTTTGACAATTTTTTTTCTTTATTTTCCTGAATTTTTTTTGGCAATTTTGATGAAACTAAACAGGGCGAACTAATCTGTTGTTGAGCGTGGGTAACAGTTGCAAGATGAACCTGTGCTGATAGAAGAATATGTGGAGCTACGGGTAGGCACACAATATGACAGTAAGGATTAGTAATTAACGAGTGCAGATTAGCGATTGTTCAATCCGGATCCAAAGTACAAATCACAGCTGCTGCCTATGACGTGTCGAGACGTAGCAACAAGGTAAAAACAAAGGACAATGGAAAGAACGCACAGAACAAGCAAATAACACGAATTTTTTCTTTTTTCTGAATTTTTCCCTAATTTTTCCAAAAGGCACTAGTGGGAATCAAACTTTTTTATTTTTTCACTATTTTTTTTATAATTTTCTCTGAATAAGGACCAAAAAAGATGTAACCACAAAAATTAGCACCTACAACTAAGGTGGGATGTGGTCTACAGAAATATAGCACGTTCTCTAAAAAGCGTGCAAAAACTTTGACAATCTTTTTTCTTTATTTTTCTAAATTTTTTTGGCAATTTTGATGAAACCAAACAGGGCGAACCAATCTGTTGTTGAGTGTGGGTAACAGTTGCAAGATGAACCTGTGCTAATAGAAGAATATGTGGAGCGATGGGTAGGCACACAATATGACAGCAAAGATTAGCAATTAACGAGTGCAGATTAGCGATTGTTCAATCCGGATCCAAAGTACAAATCACAGCTGCTGGCTAAGACGTGTCGAGACGTAGCGCAACAAGGTGAAAACAAAGAAAAATGGAAAGAAAGCACAGAACAAGCAAATAACACGGATTTTTCCTTTTTCCTAAATTTTTCCCTGATTTTTCCAAAAGGCACCGGTGGGAATCAAACTTTTTTATTTTTTCACCATTTTTCTATAATTTTCTCTGAACAAGAACCAAAAAAGATGCAACCACAAAAATTGGCACCTACAACTGGGATGGGATGTGGTCTACAGAAATACAACACGTTCTCTGAAAAACGTGCAAAAACTTTGACAATTTTTTTCTTTATTTTTCTGAATTCTTTTGGCAATTTTGATAAGACCAAACAGGGCGAAGCAATCTATTATTGAGCATGGTAACAGTTGCAAGATGAACCTATGCTGATAGAAGAATATGTGGAGCTATGGGTAGCACACAATATGACAGCAAGGATTAGCAATTAACAAGCGTAGATTAGCGATTGTTCAATGTGGATCCAAAGTACAAATCACAGTTGCTGGCAAAGACGTGTCGAGACGTAGCGCAACAAGGTGAAAACAAAGGAAAATGGAAAGAACGCACAGAACAAGCAAATAACACGGATTTTTCCTTTTTCCTAAATTTTTCCCTGATTTTTCCAAAAGGCACCGGTGGGAATCAAACTTTTTTATTTTTTCACCATTTTTCTATAATTTTCTCCGAACAAGGACCAAAAAAGATGCAACCACAAAAATTGGCACCTAAAACTAAGGTGGGATGTGGTCTACAAAAATATAGTACGTTCTCTGAAAAGCGTGCAAAAACTTTGACAATTTTTTTTTATTTTTCTGAATTCTTTTGGCAATTTTGATAAAACCAAACAGGGCGAAGCAATCTATTGTTGAGCGTGGGTAACAGTTGCAAGATGAACCTGTGCTGGTAGAAGAAAATGTGAAGCTATGGGTAGGCACACAATATGACAGCAAGGATTAGCAATTAACAAGCGCAGATTAGCGATTGTTCAATCTGGATCCAAAGTACAAATCACAGCTGCTGGCTAAGACGTGTCGAGACATAGCGCAACAAGGTGAAAACAAAGGACGAAGGAAAGAACGCACAGAGCTAGCAAATAACACGGATTTTTCCTTTGTCCTGAATTTTTCCATGATTTTTCCAAAAGGCACAAGTAGGAATCAAACTTTTTTATTTTTTCACTATTTTTTTTATAATTTTCTTTGAACAAGGATAAAAAAAAGATGCAACCACAAAAATTGGCACCTACAACTGAGGTGGGATTTGGTCTATGGAAATACAACACGTTCTCTGAAAAGCGTGCAAAAATTTTGACAATTTTTTCCTTTATTTTCCTGAATTTTTTTGGCAATTTTGATGAAACCAAACAGGATGAACCAATCTGTTGTTGAGCGTGGGTAATAGTTGCAAGATGAACCTGTGCTGATAGAAGAATATGTGGAGCTATGGGTAGGCACATAATATCACAGCAAGGATTAGCAATTAGCGAGTGCAGATTAGCGATTGTTCAATCCGGATCCAAAGTACAAATCACAGCTGCTGGCTAAGATGTGTCGAGACGTAGCGCAACAAGGTGAAAACAAAGGACGATGGAAAGAATGCACAGAACAAGCAAATAACACGGATTTTTCCGTTTTCCTGAATTTTTCCCTGATTTTTCCAAAAGGCACCGGTGGCAATCAAGCTTTTTATTTTTTCACCATTTTTCTATAATTTTCTCTGAACAAGGACCAAAAAAGATGCAACCACAAAAATTAGCACCTACAACTGAGGTGGGATGTGGTCTACAGAAATATAGCACGTTCTCTGAAAAGCGTGCAAAAACTTTGACAATCTTTTTTCTTTATTTTCCTGAATTTTTTTGTCAATTTTGATGAAACCAAAAAGGGCAAACCAATCTGTTGTTGAGCGTGGGTAACAGTTGCAAGATGAACATGTGCTGGTAGAAGAATATGTGGAGCTATGGGTAGGCACACAATATGACAGCAAGGATTAGCAATTAACGAGTGCAGATTAGCGATTGTTCAATGCGGATCCAAAGTACAAATCACAGCTGCTGGTTAAGACGTGTCGAGACGTAGCGCAATAAGGTGAAAACAAAGGACGATGGAAAGAACGCACAGAACAAGCAAATAACACGGATTTTTCCTTTTTCCTGAATTTTTCCCTGATTTTTCCAAAAGGCACTCGTGGGAATCAAACTTTTTATTTTTTCACCATTTTTCTATAATTTTCTCTGAACAAGGACCAAAAAAGATGCAACCACAAAAATTAGCACCTACAACTGAGGTGGGATGTGGTCTACAGAAATATAGCACGTTCTCTGAAAAGCGTGCAAAAACTTTGACAATATTTTTTCTTTATTTTCCTGAAGTTTTTTGGCAATTTTGATGAAACCAAACAGGACAAACCAATCTGTTGTTGAGCGTGTGTAACAGTTGCAAGATGAACATGTGCTGGTAGAAGAATATGTGGAGCTATGGGTAGGCACACAATATGACAGCAAGGATTAGCAATTAACGAGTGCAGATTAGCGATTGTTCAATGCGGATCCAAAGTACAAATCACAGCTGCTGGTTAAGACGTGTCGAGACGTAGCGCAACAAGGTGAAAACAAAGGACGATGGAAAGAACGCACAGAACAAGCAAATAACACGGATTTTTCCTTTTTCCTGAATTTTCCCCTGATTTTTCCAAAAGGCACTGGTGGGAATCAAACTTTTTTATTTTTTCACCCTTTTTTCTATAATTTTCTCTGAACAAGGACCAAAAAAGATGCAACCACAAAAATTGGCACCTACAACTGAGGTGGGATGTGGTCTACAGAAATACAGCACGTTCTCTGAAAAGCGTGCAAAAACTTTGACAATTTTTTTCTTCATTTTTCTGAATTCTTTTAGCAATTTTGACAAAACCAAACAGGGCGAAGCAATCTATTGTTGAGCATGGGTAATAGTTGCAAGATGAACCTGTGCTACTAGAAGAATATGTGGAGCTATTGGTAGCACACAATATGACAGCAAGGATTAGCAATTAACAAGCGCAGATTAGCGATTGTTCAGTCCGAATCCAAAGTACAAATCACAGCTGCTGGCTAAGACAAGTCGAGACGTAGCGCAACAAGGTGAAAACAAAGGAAAATGGAAAGAACGCACACAACAAGCAAATAACACGGATTTTTCCTTTTTCCTAAATTTTTCCCTGATTTTTCCAAAAGGCACCGGTGGGAATCAAACTTTTTTATTTTTTCACCATTTTTCTATAATTTTCTCCGAACAAGGACCAAAAAAGATGCAACCACAAAAATTGGCATCTAAAACTAAGGTCGGATGTGGTCTACAGAAATATAGTACGTTCTCTGAAAAGCGTGCAAAAACTTTGACAATTTTTTCCTTTATTTTTCTGAATTCTTTTGGCAATTTTGATAAAACCAAACAGGGCGAAGCAATCTATTGTTGAACGTGGGTAACAGTTGCAAGATGAACCTGTGCTGATAGAAGAATATGTGGAGCTATGGGTAGGCACACAATATGACAGCAAGGATTAGCAATTAACAAGCGCAGATTAGCGATTGTTCAATCCGGATCCAAAGTACAAATCATAACTGCTGGCTAAGACGTGTCGAGACGTAGCGCAACAAGGTGAAAACAAAGGACGATGGAAAGAACGCACAGAACAAGCAAATTACACGGATTTTTCCTTTGTCCTGATTTTTTCCCTGATTTTTCCAAAAGGCACTAGTAGGAATCAAACTTTTTTATTTTTTCACTATTTTTTTTTATAATTTTCTTTGAACAAGGATAAAAAAGATGCAACCACAAAAATTGGCACCTACAACTGAGGTGGGATGTGGTCTATAGAAATACAGCACGTTCTCTGAAAAGCGTGCAAAAACTTTGACAATTTTTTTCTTTATTTTCCTGAAATTTTTTGGCAATTTTGATGAAACAAAATAGGACGAACCAATCTGTTGTTGAGCGTGGGTAATAGTTGCAAGATGAACCTGTGCTGATAGAAGAATATGTGGAGCTATGGGTAGGCACATAATATCACAGCAAGGATTAGCAATTAGCGAGTGCAGATTAGCGATTGTTCAATCCGGATCCAAAGTACAAATCACAGATGCTGGCTAAGACGTGTCGAGACGTAGCGCAACAAGGTGAAAACAAAGAACGATGGAAAGAACGCAAAGAACTAGCAAATAACACGGATTTTTCCTTTTTCCTGAATTTTTCCCTGATTTTTCCAAAAGGCACCGGTGGGAATCAAACTTTTTTACTTTTTCACCTTTTTTCTATAATTTTCTATGAACAAGGACCAAAAAAGATGCAACCACAAAAATTAGCACCTACAACTGAGGTCGGATGTGGTCTACAGGAATATAGCACGTTCTCTGAAAAGCGTGCAAAAACTTTGATAATTTTTTTCTTTATTTTTCTGAATTCTTTTGGCAATTTTGATAAAACCAAACAGGGCGAAGCAATCTGTTGTTGAGCTTGGGTAACAGTTGCAAGATGAACCTGTGCTGATAGAAGAATATGTGGAGCTATGGGTAGCACACAATATGACAGCAAGAATTAGCAATTAACAAGCGCAGATTAGCGATTGTTCAATCCGGATTCAAAGTACAAATCGCAGCTGCTGGCTAAGACGTGTCGAGACGTAGCGCAACACGGTGAAAACAAAGGACGAGGGAAAGAACGCACAGAACAAGCAAATAACACGGATTTTTCCTTTGTCCTGAATTTTTCCCTGATTTTTCCAAAAGGCACCGGTGGGAATCAAACTTTTTTATTTTTTCACCATTTTTTTTAAAATTTTCTTTGAACAAGGACCAAAAAAGATGCAACCACAAAAATTGGCACCTAAAACTAAGGTGGGATATGGTCTATAGAAATACAGCACGTTCTCTGAAAAGCGTGCAAAAACTTTAACAATCTTTTTTCTTTATTTTCCTAATTTTTTTTGGCAATTTTGATGAAACCAAACAGGGCGAACCAATCTGTTGTTGAGTGTGGGTAACAGTTGCAAGATGAACATGTGCTGGTAGAAGAATATGTGGAGCTATGGGTAGGCACACAATATGACAGCAAGGATTAGCAATTAACGAGTGCAGATTAGCGATTGTTCAATCCGGATCCAAAGTACCAATCACAGCTGCTGGTTAAGACGTGTCGAGACGTAGCGCAACAAGGTGAAAACAAAGGACGATGGAAAGAACGCACAGAACAAGCAAATAACACGGATTTTTTCTTTTTCCTGAATTTTTTCCTGATTCTTCCAAAAGGCACTGGTGGGAATCAAACTTTTTTATTTTTTCACCACTTTTCTATAATTTTCTCTGAACAAGGACCAAAAAAGATGCAACCACAAAAATTGGCACCTACAACTGAGGTGGGATGTGGTCTACAGAAATACAGCACGTTCTCTGAAAAGCGTGCAAAAACTTTGATAATTTTTTTCTTTATTTTTCTGAATTCTTTTGGCAATTTTGATAAAACCAAACAGGGCAAAGCAATCTGTTGTTGAGCTTGGGTAACAGTTGCAAGATGAACCTGTGCTGATAGAAGAATATGTGGAGCTACGGGTAGCACACAATATGATAGCAAGAATTAGCAATTAACAAGCGCAGATTAGCGATTGTTCAATCCAGATTCAAAGTACAAATCGCAGCTGCTGGCTAAGACGTGTCGAGACGTAGCGCAACAAGGTGAAAACACAGAACGAGGGAAAGAACGCACAGAACAAGCAAATAACACGGATTTTTCCTTTGTCCTGAATTTTTCCCTGATTTTTCCAAAAGGCACCGGTGGGAATCAAACTTTTTTATTTTTTCACCATTTTTTTATAATTTTCTTTGAACAAGGACCAAAAAAGATGCAACCACAAAAATTGGCACCTAAAACTAAGGTGGGATATGGTCTATAGAAATACAGCACGTTCTCTGAAAAGCGTGCAAAAACTTTGACAATTTTTTTCTTTATTTTTCTGAATTCTTTTGGCAATTTTGATGAAACCAAACAGGGCGAAGCAATCTATTGTTGAGCGTGGGTAACAGTTGCAAGATGAACCTGTGCTGATAGAAGAATATGTGGAGCTATGGGTAGCACACAATATGACAGCAAGGATTAGCAATTAACAAGCGCAGATTAGCGATTGTTCAATCCGGATCCAAAGTACAAATCACAGCTGCTAGCTAAGACGTGTCGAGACGTAGCGCAACAAGGTGAAAACAAAGGACGATTGAAAGAACGCACAGAACAAGCAAATAACACGGATTTTTACTTTGTCCTGAATTTTTCCCTGATTTTTCCAAAAGGCACTAGTAGGAATCAAACTTTTTTATTTTTTCACTATTTTTTTATAATTTTCTTTGAACAAGGATAAAAAAAGAGGCAACCACAAAAATTGGCACCTACAACTGAGGTGGGATGTGGTCTATAGAAATACAGCACGTTCTCTGAGAAGCGTGCAAAAACTTTGACAATTTTTTTCTTCATTTTTCTGAATTCTTTTGGCAATTTTGACAAAACCAAACAGGGCGAAGCAATCTATTGTTGAGCATGGGTAATAGTTGCAAGATGAACCTGTGCTACTAGAAGAATATGTGGAGCTATTGGTAGCACACAATATGACAGCAAGGATTAGCAATTAACAAGCGCAGATTAGCGATTGTTCAATCCGAATCCAAAGTACAAATCACAGCTGCTGGCTAAGACATGTCGAGACGTAGCGCAACAAGGTGAAAACAAAGGAAAATGGAAAGAACGCACAGAACAAGCAAATAACACGGATTTTTCCTTTTTCCTAAATTTTTCCCTGATTTTTCCAAAAGGCACCGGTGGGAATCAAACTTTTTTATTTTTTCACCATTTTTCTATAATTTTCTCCGAACAAGGACCAAAAAAGATGCAACCACAAAAATTGGCATCTAAAACTAAGGTCGGATGTGGTCTACAGAAATATAGTACGTTCTCTGAAAAGCGTGCAAAAACTTTGACAATTTTTTCCTTTATTTTTCTGAATTCTTTTGGCAATTTTGATAAAACCAAACAGGGCGAAGCAATCTATTGTTGAACGTGGGTAACAGTTGCAAGATGAACCTGTGCTGATAGAAGAATATGTGGAGCTATGGGTAGGCACACAATATGACAGCAAGGATTAGCAATTAACAAGCGCAGATTAGCGATTGTTCAAACCGGATCCAAAGTACAAATCATAACTGCTGGCTAAGACGTGTCGAGACGTAGCGCAACAAGGTGAAAACAAAGGACGATGGAAAGAACGCACAGAACAAGCAAATTACACGGATTTTTCCTTTGTCCTGATTTTTTCCCTGATTTTTCCAAAAGGCACTAGTAGGAATCAAACTTTTTTATTTTTTCACTATTTTTTTTATAATTTTCTTTGAACAAGGATAAAAAAGATGCAACCACAAAAATTGGCACCTACAACTGAGGTGGGATGTGGTCTATAGAAATACAGCACGTTCTCTGAAAAGCGTGCTAAAACTTTGACAATTTTTTTCTTTATTTTCCTGAAATTTTTTGGCAATTTTGATGAAACCAAATAGGACGAACCAATCTGTTGTTGAGCGTGGGTAATAGTTGCAAGATGAACCTGTGCTGATAGAAGAATTTGTGGAGCTATGGGTATGCACATAATATGACAGCAAGGATTAGCAATTAACGAGTGCAGATTAGCGATTGTTCAATCCGGATCAAAAGTACAAATCACAGCTGCTGGCTAAGACGTGTCGAGACGTAGCGCAATAAGGTGAAAACAAAGAACGATGGAAAGAACGCAAAGAACTAGCAAATAACACGGATTTTTCCTTTTTCCTGAATTTTTCCCTGATTTTTCCAAAAGGCACCCGTGGGAATCAAACTTTTTTATTTTTTCACCTTTTTTCTATAATTTTCTCTGAACAAGGACCAAAAAAGATGCAACCACAAAAATTAGCACCTGCAACTGAGGTCGGATGTGGTCTACAATAATATAGCACGTTCTCTGAAAAGCGTGCAAAAACTTTGACAATCTTTTTTCTTTATTTTCCTGAATTTTTTTGGCAATTTTGATGAAACCAAACAGGGCGAACCAATCTGTTGTTGAGCGTGGGTAGCAGTTGCAAGATGAATCTGTGCTCATAGAAGAATATGTGGAGCTATGGGTAGCACACAATATGACAGCAAGAATTAGCAATTAACAAGCGCAGATTAGCGATTGTTCAATCCGGATTCAAAGTACAAATCACAGCTGCTGGCTAAGACGTGTCGAGACGTAGTGCAACAAGGTGAAAACAAAGGACGATGGAAAGAACGCATAGAACAAGCAAATAACACGGATTTTTCCTTTGTCCTGAATTTTTCCCTGATTTTTCCAAAAGGTACCGGTGGGAATCAAACTTTTTTATTTTTTCACCATTTTTTTATAATTTTCTTTGAACAAGGACCAAAAAAGATGCAACCACAAAAATTGGCACCTAAAACTAAGGTGGGATGTGGTCTATAGTAATACAGCGCGTTCTCTGAATAGCGTGCAAAAACTTTGACAATTTTTTTCTTTATTTCCCTGAATTCTTTTGGCAATTTCGATGAAACCAAATAGGACGAACCAATCTGTTGTTGAGCGTGGGTAATAGTTGCAAGATGAACCTGTGTTGATAGAAGAATATGTGGAGCTATGGGTATGCACATAATATGACAGCAAGGATTAGCAATTAACGAGTGCAGATAAGCGATTGTTCAATCCGGATCCAAAATACAAATCACAGCTGCTGGCTAAGACGTGTCAAGACGTAGCGCAACAAGGTGAAAACAAAGAACGATGGAAAGAACGCAAAGAACTAGCAAATAACACGGATTTTTCCTTTTTCCTGAATTTTTCCCTGATTTTTCCAAAAGGCACCGGTGGGAATCAAACTTTTTTACTTTTTCACCTTTTTTCTATAATTTTCTATGAACAAGGACCAAAAAAGATGCAACCACAAAAATTAGCACCTACAACTGAGGTCGGATGTGGTCTACAGGAATATAGCACGTTCTCTGAAAAGCGTGCAAAAACTTTGATAATTTTTTTCTTTATTTTTCTGAATTCTTTTGGCAATTTTGATAAAACCAAACAGGGCGAAGCAATCTGCTGTTGAGCTTGGGTAACAGTTGCAAGATGAACCTGTGCTGATAGAAGAATATGTGGAGCTATGGGTAGCACACAATATGACAGCAAGAATTCGCAATTAACAAGCGCAGATTAGCGATTGTTCAATCCGGAATCAAAGTACAAATCGCAGCTGCTGGCTAAGACGTGTCGAGACGTAGCGCAACAAGGTGAAAACAAAGGACGAGGGAAAGAACGCACAGAACAAGCAAATAACACGGATTTTTCCTTTGTCCTGAATTTTTCCCTGATTTTTCCAAAAGGCACCGGTGGGAATCAAACTTTTTTATTTTTTCACCATTTTTTTTAAAATTTTCTTTGAACAAGGACCAAAAAGATGCAACCACAAAAATTGGCACCTAAAACTAAGGTGGGATATGGTCTATAGAAATACAGCACGTTCTCTGAAAAGCGTGCAAAAACTTTAACAATCTTTTTTCTTTATTTTCCTGAATTTTTATGGCAATTTTGATGAAACCTAACAGGGCGAACCAATCTGTTGTTGAGTGTGGGTAACAGTTGCAAGATGAACATGTGCTGGTAGAAGAATATGTGGAGCTATGGGTAGGCACACAATATGACAGCAAGGATTAGCAATTAACGAGTGCAGATTAGCGATTGTTCAATCCGGATCCAAAGTACCAATCACAGCTGCTGGTTAAGACGTGTCGAGACGTAGCGCAACAAGGTGAAAACAAAGGACGATGGAAAGAACGCACAGAACAAGCAAATAACATGGATTTTTTCTTTTTCCTGAATTTTTTCCTGATTCTTCCAAAAGGCACTGGTGGGAATCAAACTTTTTTATTTTTTCACCACTTTTCTATAATTTTCTCTGAACAAGGACCAAAAAAGATGCAACGACAAAAATTGGCACCTACAACTGAGGTGGGATGTGGTCTACAAAAATACAGCACGTTCTCTGAAAAGCGTGCAAAAACTTTGATAATTTTTTTCTTTATTTTTCTGAATTCTTTTGGCAATTTTGATAAAACCAAACAGGGCGAAGCAATCTGTTGTTGAGCTTGGGTAACAGTTGCAAGATGAACCTGTGCTGATAGAAGAATATGTGGAGCTACGGGTAGCACACAATATGACAGCAAGAATTAGCAATTAACAAGCGCAGATTAGCGATTGTTCAATCCGGATTCAAAGTACAAATCGCAGCTGCTGGCTAAGACGTGTCGAGACGTAGCGCAACAAGGTGAAAACACAGGACGAGGGAAAGAACGCACAGAACAAGCAAATAACACGGATTTTTCCTTTGTCCTGAATTTTTCCCTGATTTTTCCAAAAGGCACCGGTGGGAATCAAACTTTTTTATTTTTTCACCATTTTTTTATAATTTTCTTTGAACAAGGACCAAAAAAGATGCAACCACAAAAATTGGCACCTAAAACTAAGGTGGGATATGGTCTATAGAAATACAGCACGTTCTCTGAAAAGCGTGCAAAAACTTTGACAATTTTTTTCTTTATTTTTCTGAATTCTTTTGGCAATTTTGATGAAACCAAACAGGGCGAAGCAATCTATTGTTGAGCGTGGGTAACAGTTGCAAGATGAACCTGTGCTGATAGAAGAATATGTGGAGCTATGTGTAGCACACAATATGACAGCAAGGATTAGCAATTAACAAGCGCAGATTAGCGATTGTTCAATCCGGATCCAAAGTACAAATCACAGCTGCTGGCTAAGACGTGTCGAGACGTAGCGCAACAAGGTGAAAACAAAGGATGATGGAAAGAACGCACAGAACAAGCAAATAACACGGATTTTTACTTTGTCCTGAATTTTTCCCTGATTTTTCCAAAAGGCACTAGTAGGAATCAAACTTTTTTATTTTTTCACTATTTTTTTATAATTTTCTTTGAACAAGGATAAAAAAAGATGCAACCACAAAAATTGGCACCTACAACTGAGGTGGGATGTGGTCTATAGAAATACAGCACGTTCTCTGAGAAGCGTGCAAAAACTTTGACAATTTTTTTTTCTTTATTTTCCTGAATTTTTTTGGCAATTTTGATGAAACCAAACAGGGCGAACCAATCTGTTGTTGAGCATGGGTAATAGTTGCAAGATGAACCTATGCTGATAGAAGAATATGTGGAGCTATGGGTATGCACATAATATGACAACAAGGATTAGCAATTAACGAGTGCAGATTAGCGATTGTTCAATCCGGATCCAAAGTACAAATCACAGCTGCTGGCTAAGACGTGTCGAGACGTAGCGCAACAAGGTGAAAACGAAGAACGATGGAAAGAACGCATAGAACAAGCAAATAACATGGATTTTTCCTTTTCCTGAATTTTTCCCTGATTTTTCCAAAAGACACTAGTAGGAATCAAACTTTTTTATTTTTTCACTATATTTTTATAATTTTCTTTGAACAAGGATAAAAAAAGATGCAACCACAAAAATTGGCACCTACAACTGAGGAGGGATGTGGTCTATAGAAATATAGCACGTTCTCTGAAAAGCATGCAAAAGCTTTGATATTTTTTTTCTTTATTTTCCTGAATTTTTTTTGGCAATTTTGATGAAACCAAACAGGACGAACCAATCTGTTGTTGAGCGTGGGTAATAGTTGCAAGATAAACCTGTGCTGATAGAAGAATATGTGGAGCTATGGGTATGCTCATAATATGACAGCAAGGATTAGCAATTAACGAGTGCAGATTAGCGATTGTTCAATCCGGATCCAAAGTACAAATCACAGCTGTTGGCTAAGACGTGTCGAGACGTAGCGCAACAAGGTGAAAACAAAGAACGATGGAAAGAACGCACAGAACAAGCAAATAACACGGATTTTTCCTTTTTCCTAAATTTTTCCCTGATTTTTTCTAAAAGGCACCGGCGGGAATCAAACTTATTTATTTTTTCACCTTTTTTCTATAATTTTCTCCGAACAAGGACCAAAAAAGATGCAACCACAAAAATTAGCACCTACAACTGAGGTGGGATGTGGTCTACAGAAATATAGCACGTTCTCTGAAAAGCGTGCAAAAACTTTGACAATCTTTTTTCTTTATTTTCCTGAATTTTTTTGGCAATTTTGATGAAACCAAACTGGGCCAACCAATCTGTTGTTGAGCGTGGGTAACAGTTGCAAGATGAACATGTGCTGGTAGAAGAATATGTGGAGCTATGGGTAGGCACACAATATGACTGCAAGGATTAGCAATTAACGAGTGCAGATTAGCGATTGTTCAATCCGGATCCAAAGTACCAATCACAGCTGCTGGTTAAGACGTGTTGAGACGTAGCGCAACAAGGTGAAAACAAAGGACGATGGAAAGAACGCACAGAACAAGCAAATAACACGGATTTTTTCTTTTTCCTGAATTTTTCCCTGATTTTTCCAAAAGGCACAGGTGGGAATCAAACTTTTTTATTTTTTCATCATTTTTCTATAATTTTCTCTGAACAAGGACCAAAAAAGATGCAACCACAAAAATTGGCACCTACAACTGAGGTGGGATGTGGTCTACCGAAATACAGCACGTTCTCTGAAAAGCGTGCAAAACTTTGACAATTTTTTTTCTTTATTTTTCTGAATTCTTTTGGCAATTTTGATAAAACCAAACAGGGCGAAGCAATCTATTATTGAGCATGGGTAACAGTTGCAAGATGAACCGGTGCTGATAGAAGAATATGTGGAGCTATGGGTAGCACACAATATGACAGCAAGGATTAGCAATTAACAAGCACAGATTAGCGATTGTTCAATCCGGATCCAAAGTACAAATCACAGCAGCTGGCTAAGATGTGTCGAGACGCAGCGCAACAAGGCGAAAATAAAGGACGATGGAAAGAACGCACATAACAAGCAAATAACACGGATTTTTCCTTTGTCCTGAATTTTTCCCTGATTTTTCCAAAAGGCATCAGTAGAAATCAAACTTTTTTATTTTTTTTACTATTTTTTTATAATTTTCTTTGAACAAGGATAAAAAAAGATTCAACCACAAAAATTGGCACCTACAACTGAGGTGGGATGTGGTCTATAGAAATACAGCACATTCTCTGAAAAGCGTGCAAAAACTTTGACAATTTTTTTCTTTATTTTCCTGAATTTTTTTGGCAATTTTGATGAAACCAAACAGGACGAACCAATCTGTTGTTGAGCGTGGGTAATAGTTGTAAGATGAACCTGTGCTGATAAAAGAATATGTGGAGCTATGGGTAGGCACATAATATGACAGCAAGGATTAGCAATTAGCGAGTGCAGATTAGCGATTGTTCAATCCGGTTCCAAAGTACAAATCACTGCTGCTGGCTAAGACGTGTCGAGATGTAGCGCAACAAGGTGAAAACAAAGGACGATGGCTAGAACGCACAGAACAAGCAAATAACACGGATTTTTCCTTTTTCCTGAATTTTTCCCTGATTTTTCCAAAAGGCACCGGTGGGAATCAAAGTTTTTTATTTTTTCACCATTTTTCTATAATTTTCTCTGAACAAGGACCAAAAAAGATGCAACCACAAAAATTAGCACCTACAACTAAGGTGGGATGTGGTCTACAGCAATATAGCACGTTCTCTGAAAAGCATGCAAAAACTTTGACAATCTTTTTTCTTTATTTTCCTGAATTTTTTTGGCAATTTTGATGAAACCAAACAGGGCGAACCAATCTGTTGTTGAGCGTGCGTAACAGTTGCAAGATGAACATGTGCTCGTAGAAGAATATGTGGAGCTATGGGTAGGCACACAATATGACAGCAAGGATTAGCAATTAACGAGTGAAGATTAGCGATTGTTCAATCCAGATCCAAAGTACAAATCACAGCTGCTGGCTAAGACGTGTCGAGACGTAGCGCAACAAGGCGAAAACAAAGGACGATGGAAAGAACGCACAGAACAAGCAAATAACACGAATTTTTCCTTTTTCCTGAATTTTTCCCAGATTTTTCCAAAAGGCACAGGTGGGAATCAAACTTTTTTATTTTTTCATCATTTTTCTGTAATTTTCTCTGAACAAGGACCAAAAAAGATGCAACCACAAAAATTGGCACCTACAACTGAGGTGGGATGTGGTCTACAGAAATACAGCACGTTCTCTGAAAAGCGTGCAAAAACTTTGACAATTTTTTTCTTTATTTTTCTGAATTCTTTTGGCAATTTTGATAAAACCAAACAGGGCGAAGCAATCTATTATTGAGCATGGGTAACAGTTGCAAGATGAACCTGTGCTGATAGAAGAATATGTGGAGCTATGGGTAGCACACAATATGACAGCAAGGATTAGCAATTAACAAGCACAGATTAGCGATTGTTCAATCCGGATCCAAAGTACAAATCACAGCAGCTGGCTAAGATGTGTCGAGACGTAGCGCAACAAGGTGAAAACAAAGGACGATGGAAAGAACGCACAGAACAAGCAAATAACACGGATTTTTCCTTTGTCCTGAATTTTTCCCTGATTTTTCCAAAAGGCACCAGTAGAAATCAAACTTTTTTATTTTTTCACTATTTTTTATAATTTTCTTTGAACAAGGATAAAAAAAGATTCAACCACAAAAATTGGCACCTACAACTGAGGTGGGATGTGGTCTATAGAAATACAGCACGTTCTCTAAAAAGCGTGCAAAAACTTTGACAATTTTTTTCTTTATTTTTCTGAATTCTTTTGGCAATTTTGATAAAACCAAACAGGGCGAAGCAATCTATTATTGAGCATGGGTAACAGTTGCAAGATGAACCTGTGCTGATAGAAGAATATGTGGAGCTATGGGTAGCACACAATATGACAGCAAGGATTAGCAATTAATGAGTGCAGATTAGCGATTGTTCAATCCGGATCCAAAGTACCAATCACAGCTGCTGGTTAAGACGTGTCGAGACGTAGCGCAACAAGGTGAAAACAAAGGACGATGGAAAGAACGCACAGAACAAGCAAATAACACGGATTTTTTCTTTTTCCTGAATTTTTTCCTGATTCTTCCAAAAGGCACTGGTGGGAATCAAACTTTTTTATTTTTTCACCACTTTTCTATAATTTTCTCTGAACAAGGACCAAAAAAGATGCAACGACAAAAATTGGCACCTACAACTGAGGTGGGATGTGGTCTACAGAAATACAGCACGTTCTCTGAAAAGCGTGCAAAAACTTTGATAATTTTTTTCTTTATTTTTCTGAATTCTTTTGGCAATTTTGATAAAACCAAACAGGGCGAAGCAATCTGTTGTTGAGCTTGGGTAACAGTTGCAAGATGAACCTGTGCTGATAGAAGAATATGTGGAGCTATGGGTAGCACACAATATGACAGCAAGAATTAGCAATTAACAAGCGCAGATTAGCGATTGTTCAATCCGGATTCAAAGTACAAATCGCAGCTGCTGGCTAAGACGTGTCGAGACGTAGCGCAACAAGGTGAAAACACAGGACGAGGGAAAGAACGCACAGAACAAGCAAATAACACGGATTTTTCCTTTGTCCTGAATTTTTCCCTGATTTTTCCAAAAGGCACCGGTGGGAATCAAACTTTTTTATTTTTTCACCATTTTTTTATAATTTTCTTTGAACAAGGACCAAAAATGATGCAACCACAAAAATTGGCACCTAAAACTAAGGTGGGATGTGGTCTATAGAAATACAGCACGTTCTCTGAAAAGCGTGCAAAAACTTTGACAATTTTTTTCTTTATTTTTTCTGAATTCTTTTGGCAATTTTGATGAAACCAAACAGGGCAAAGCAATCTATTGTTGAGCGTGGGTAACAGTTGCAAGATGAACCTGTGCTGATAGAAGAATATGTGGAGCTATGTGTAGCACACAATATGACAGCAAGGATTAGCAATTAACAAGCGCAGATTAGCGATTGTTCAATCCGGATCCAAAGTACAAATCACAGCTGCTGGCTAAGACGTGTCGAGACGTAGCGCAACACGGTGAAAACAAAGGACGATGGAAAGAACGCACAGAACAAGCAAATAACACGGATTTTTACTTTGTCCTGAATTTTTCCCAGATTTTTCCAAAAGGCACTAGTAGGAATCAAACTTTTTTATTTTTTCACTATTTTTTTATAATTTTCTTTGAACAAGGATAAAAAAAGATGCAACCACAAAAATTGGCACCTACAACTGAGGTGGGATGTGGTCTATAGAAATACAGCACGTTCTCTGAGAAGCGTGCAAAAACTTTGACAATTTTTTTTTCTTTATTTTCCTGAATTTTTTTGGCAATTTTGATGGAACCAAACAGGGCGAACCAATCTGTTGTTGAGCATGGGTAATAGTTGCAAGATGAACCTATGCTGATAGAAGAATATGTGGAGCTATGGGTATGCACATAATATGACAACAAGGATTAGCAATTAACGAGTGCAGATTAGCGATTGTTCAATCCGGATCCAAAGTACAAATCACAGCTGCTGGCTAAGACGTGTCGAGACGTAGCGCAACAAGGTGAAAACGAAGAACGATGGAAAGAACGCATAGAACAAGCAAATAACATGGATTTTTCCTTTTCCTGAATTTTTCCCTGATTTTTCCAAAAGACACTAGTAGGAATCAAACTTTTTTATTTTTTCACTATATTTTTATAATTTTCTTTGAACAAGGATAAAAAAAGATGCAACCACAAAAATTGGCACCTACAACTGAGGAGGGATGTGGTCTATAGAAATATAGCACGTTCTCTGAAAAGCATGCAAAAGCTTTGATATTTTTTTTTCTTTATTTTCCTAAATTTTTTTGGCAATTTTGATGAAACCAAACAGAACGAACCAATCTGTTGTTGAGCGTGGGTAATAGTTGCAAGATAAACCTGTGCTGATAGAAGAATATGTGGAGCTATGGGTATGCTCATAATATGACAGCAAGGATTAGCAATTAACGAGTGCAGATTAGCGATTGTTCAATCCGGATCCAAAGTACAAATCACAGCTGTTGGCTAAGACGTGTCGAGACGTAGCGCAACAAGGTGAAAAAAAGGACGATGGAAAGAACGCACAGAACAAGCAAATAACACGGATTTTTCCTTTTTCCTAAATTTTTCCCTGATTTTTCTAAAAGGCACCGATGGGAATCAAACTTATTTATTTTTTCACCTTTTTTCTATAATTTTCTCCGAACAAGGACCAAAAAAGATGCAACCACAAAAATTAGCACCTACAACTGAGGTGGGATGTGGTCTACAGAAATATAGCACGTTCTCTGAAAAGCGTGCAAAAACTTTGACAATCTTTTTTCTTTATTTTCCTGAATTTTTTTGGCAATTTTGATGAAACCAAACAGGGCCAACCAATCTGTTGTTGAGCGTGGGTAACAGTTGCAAGATGAACATGTGCTGGTAGAAGAATATGTGGAGCTATGGGTAGGCACACAATATGACTGCAAGGATTAGCAATTAACGAGTGCAGATTAGCGATTGTTCAATCCGGATCCAAAGTACCAATCACAGCTGCTGGTTAAGACGTGTTGAGACGTAGCGCAACAAGGTGAAAACAAAGGACGATGGAAAGAACGCACAGAACAAGCAAATAACACAGATTTTTTCTTTTTCCTGAATTTTTCCCTGATTTTTCCAAAAGGCACAGGTGGGAATCAAACTTTTTTATTTTTTCATCATTTTTCTATAATTTTCTCTGAACAAGGACCAAAAAAGATGCAACCACAAAAATTGGCACCTACAACTGAGGTGGGATGTGGTCTACCGAAATACAGCACGTTCTCTGAAAAGCGTGCAAAACTTTGACAATTTTTTTTCTTTATTTTTCTGAATTCTTTTGGCAATTTTGATAAAACCAAACAGGGCGAAGCAATCTATTATTGAGCATGGGTAACAGTTGCAAGATGAACCGGTGCTGATAGAAGAATATGTGGAGCTATGGGTAGCACACAATATGACAGCAAGGATTAGCAATTAACAAGCACAGATTAGCGATTGTTCAATCCGGATCCAAAGTACAAATCACAGCAGCTGGCTAAGATGTGTCGAGACGCAGCGCAACAAGGCGAAAATAAAGGACGATGGAAAGAACGCACATAACAAGCAAATAACACGGATTTTTCCTTTGTCCTGAATTTTTCCCTGATTTTTCCAAAAGGCATCAGTAGAAATCAAACTTTTTTATTTTTTTTACTATTTTTTTATAATTTTCTTTGAACAAGGATAAAAAAAGATTCAACCACAAAAATTGGCACCTACAACTGAGGTGGGATGTGGTCTATAGAAATACAGCACATTCTCTGAAAAGCGTGCAAAAACTTTGACAATTTTTTTCTTTATTTTTCTGAATTCTTTTGGCAATTTTGATAAAACCAAACAGGGCGAAGCAATCTATTATTGAGCATGGGTAACAGTTGCAAGATGAACCTGTGCTGATAGAAGAATATGTGGAGCTATGGGTAGCACACAATATGACAGCAAGGATTAGCAATTAACAAGCACAGATTAGCGATTGTTCAATCCGGATCCAAAGTACAAATCACAGCAGCTGGCTAAGATGTGTCGAGACGCAGCGCAACAAGGTGAAAACAAAGGACGATTGAAAGAACGCACAGAACAAGCAAATAACACGGATTTTTCCTTTGTCCTGAATTTTTCCCTGATTTTTCCAAAAGGCATCAGTAGAAATCAAACTTTTTTATTTTTTTACTATTTTTTATAATTTTCTTTGAACAAGGATAAAAAAAGATTCAACCACAAAAATTGGCACCTACAACTAAGGTGGGATGTGGTCTATAGAAATATAGCACATTCTCTAAAAAGCGTGCAAAAACTTTGACAATTTTTTTCTTTATTTTCCTGAATTTTTTTGGCAATTTTGATGAAACCAAACAGGACGAACCAATCTGTTGTTGAGCGTGGGTAATAGTTGTAAGATGAACCTATGCTGATAGAAGAATATGTGGAGCTATGGGTAGGCACATAATATGATAGCAAGGATTAGCAATTAGCGAGTCCAGATTAGCGATTGTTCAATCCGGATCCAAAGTACAAATCACAGCTCCTGGCTAAGACGTGTCGAGACGTAGCGCAACAAGGTGAAAACAAAGGACGATGGCTAGAACGCACAGAACAAGCAAATAACACGGATTTTTCCTTTGTCCTGAATTTTTCCCTGATTTTTCCAAAAGGCACCAGTGGGAATCAAACTTTTTTATTTTTTCACCATTTTTCTATAATTTTCTCTGAACAAGGACCAAAAAAGATGCAACCACAAAAATTAGCACCTACAACTGAGGTGGGATGTGGTCTACAGAAATATAGCACGTTCTCTGAAAAAGCGTGCAAAAACTTTGACAATTTTTTTCTTTATTTTCCTAAATTTTTTTGGCAATTTTGATGAAACCAAACAGGACGAACCAATCTGTTGTTGAGCGTGGGTAATAGTTGTAAGATGAACCTGTGCTGATAGAAGAATATGTGGAGCTATGGGTAGGCACATAATATGACAACAAGAATTAGCAATTAGCGAGTGCAGATTAGCGATTGTTCAATCCAGATCCAAAGTACAAATCACAGCTCCTGGCTAAGACGTGTCGAGACGTAGCGCAACAAGGTGAAAACAAAGGACGATGGAAAGAACGCACAGAACAAGAAAATAACACGGATTTTTCCCTTTTTCCTGAATTTTTCCCTGATTTTTCCAAAAGGCACCGGTGGGAATCAAACTTTTTTATTTTTTCACCATTTTTCTATAATTTTCTCTGAACAAGGACCAAAAAAGATGCAACCACAAAAATTAGCACCTACAACTGAGGTGGGATGTGGTCTACAGCAATATAGCACGTTCTCTGAAAAGCGTGCAAAAACTTTGACAATCTTTTTTCTTTATTTTCCTGAATTTTTTTGGCAATTTTGATGAAACCAAACAGGGCGAACCAATCTGTTGTTGAGCGTGGGTAACAGTTGCAAGATGAACATGTGCTGGTAGAAGAATATGTGGAGCTATGGGTAGGCAAACAATATGACAGCAAGGATTAGCAATTAACGAGTGCAGATTAGCGATTGTTCAATCCAGATCCAAAGTACAAATCACAGCTGCTGGCTAAGACGTGTCGAGACGTAGCGCAACAAGGCGAAAACAAAGGACGATGGAAAGAACGCACAGAACAAGCAAATAACACGAATTTTTCCTTTTTCCTGAATTTTTCCCAGATTTTTCCAAAAGGCACAGGTGGGAATCAAACTTTTTTATTTTTTCATCATTTTTCTGTAATTTTCTCTGAACAAGGACCAAAAAAGATGCAACCACAAAAATTGGCACCTACAACTGAGGTGGGATGTGGTCTACAGAAATACAGCACGTTCTCTGAAAAGCGTGCAAAAACTTTGACAATTTTTTTCTTTATTTTTCTAAATTCTTTTGGCAATTTTGATAAAACCAAACAGGGCGAAGCAATCTATTATTGAGCATGGGTAACAGTTGCAAGATGAACCTGTGCTGATAGAAGAATATGTGGAGCTATGGGTAGCACACAATATGACAACAAGGATTAGCAATTAACAAGCACGGATTAGCGATTGTTCAATCCGGATCCAAAGTACAAATCACAGCAGCTGGCTAAGATGTGTCGAGACGTAGCGCAACAAGGTGAAAACAAAGGACGATGGAAAGAACGCACAGAACAAGCAAATAACACGGATTTTTCCTTTGTCCTGAATTTTTCCCAGATTTTTCCAAAAGGCACCAGTAGAAATCAAACTTTTTTATTTTTTCACTATTTTTTATAATTTTCTTTGAACAAGGATAAAAAAGATTCAACCACAAAAATTGGCACCTACAACTGAGGTGGGATGTGGTCTATAGAAATACAGCACGTTCTCTAAAAAGCGTGCAAAAACTTTGACAATTTTTTCTTTATTTTTCTGAATTCTTTTGGCAATTTTGATAAAACCAAACAGGGTGAAGCAATCTATTATTGAGCATGGGTAACAGTTGCAAGATGAACCTGTGCTGATAGAAGAATATGTGGAGCTATGGGTAGCACACAATATGACAGCAAGGATTAGCAATTAACAAGCACAGATTAGCGATTGTTCAATCCGGATCCAAAGTACAAATCACAGCAGCTGGCTAAGATGTGTCGAGACGCAGCGCAACAAGGTGAAAACAAAGGACGATTGAAAGAACGCACAGAACAAGCAAATAACACGGATTTTTCCTTTGTCCTGAATTTTTCCCTGATTTTTCCAAAAGGCATCAGTAGAAATCAAACTTTTTTATTTTTTTACTATTTTTTATAATTTTCTTTGAACAAGGATAAAAAAGATTCAACCACAAAATTGGCACCTACAACTAAGGTGGGATGCGGTCTATAGAAATACAGCACATTCTCTGAAAAGCGTGCAAAAACTTTGACAATTTTTTTCTTTATTTTCCTGAATTTTTTTGGCAATTTTGATGAAACCAAACAGGACGAACCAATCTGTTGTTGAGCGTGGGTAATAGTTGTAAGATGAACCTGTGCTGATAGAAGAATATGTGGAGCTATGGGTAGGCACATAATATGACAACAAGAATTAGCAATTAGCGAGTGCAGATTAGCGATTGTTCAATCCGGATCCAAAGTACAGATCACAGCTCCTGGCTACGACGTGTCGAGACGTAGCGCAACAAGGTGAAAACAAAGGACGATGGAAAGAACGCACAGAACAAGAAAATAACACGGATTTTTCCTTTTTCCTGAATTTTTCCCTGATTTTTCCAAAAGGCACCGGTGGGAATCAAACTTTTTTATTTTTTCACCATTTTTCTATAATTTTCTCTGAACAAGGACCAAAAAAGATGCAACCACAAAAATTAGCACCTACAACTGAGGTGGGATGTGGTCTACAGAAATATAGCACGTTCTCTGAAAAAGCGTGCAAAAACATTGACAATCTTTTTTCTTTATTTTCCTGAATTTTTTTGGCAATTTTGATGAAACCAAACAGGGCGAACCAATCTGTTGTTGAGCGTGGGTAACAGTTGCAAGATGAACATGTGCTGGTAGAAGAATATGTGGAGCTATGGGTAGGCACACAATATGACAGCAAGGATTAGCAATTAACGAGTGCAGATTAGCGATTGTTCAATCCAGATCCAAAGTACAAATCACAGCTGCTGGCTAAGACGTGTCGAGACGTAGCGCAACAAGGCGAAAACAAAGGACGATGGAAAGAACGCACAGAACAAGCAAATAACACGGATTTTTCCTTTTTCCTGAATTTTTCAATGATTTTTCCAAAAGGCACCGGTGGGAATCAAAGTTTTTTATTTTTTCACCATTTTCCTATAATTTTCTCTGAACAAGGGCCAAAAAAGATGCAACCACAAAAATTAGCACCTACAACTGAGGTGGGATGTGGTCTACAGCAATATAGCACGTTCTCTGAAAAGCGTGCAAAAACTTTGACAATCTTTTTTCTTTATTTTCCTGAATTTTTTTGGCAATTTTGATGAAACCAAACAGGGCGAACCAATCTGTTGTTGAGCGTGGGTAACAGTTGCAAGATGAACATGTGCTGGTAGAAGAATATGTGGAGCAATGGGTAGACAAACAATATGACAGCAAGAATTAGCAATTAACGAGTGCAGATTAGCGATTGTTCAATCAGATCCAAAGTACAAATCACAGCTGCTGGCTAAGACGTGTCGAGACGTAGCGCAACAAGGCGAAAACAAAGGACGATGGAAAGAACGCACAGAACAAGCAAATAACACGAATTTTTCCTTTTTCCTGAATTTTTCCCATATTTTTCCAAAAGGCACAGGTGGGAATCAAACTTTTTTATTTTTTCATCATTTTTCTGTAATTTTCTCTGAACAAGGACCAAAAAAGATGCAACCACAAAAATTGGCACCTACAACTGAGGTGGGATGTGGTCTACAGAAATACAGCACGTTCTCTGAAAAGCGTGCAAAAACTTTGACAATTTTTTTCTTTATTTTTCTGAATTCTTTTGGCAATTTTGATAAAACCAAACAGGGCGAAGCAATCTATTATTGAGCATGGGTAACAGTTGCAAGATGAACCTGTGCTGATAGAAGAATATGTGGAGCTATGGGTAGCACACAATATGACAACAAGGATTAGCAATTAACAAGCACGGATTAGCGATTGTTCAATCCGGATCCAAAGTACAAATCACAACAGCTGGCTAAGATGTGTCGAGACGTAGCGCAACAAGGTGAAAACAAAGGACGATGGAAAGAACGCACAGAACAAGCAAATAACACGGATTTTTCCTTTGTCCTGAATTTTTCCCAGATTTTTCCAAAAGGCACCCGTAGAAATCAAACTTTTTTATTTTTTCACTATTTTTTATAATTTTCTTTGAACAAGGATAAAAAAGATTCAACCACAAAAATTGGCACCTACAACTGAGGTGGGATGTGGTCTATAGAAATACAGCACGTTCTCTAAAAAGCGTGCAAAAACTTTGACAATTTTTTTCTTTATTTTTCTGAATTCTTTTGGCAATTTTGATAAAACCAAACAGGGTGAAGCAATCTATTATTGAGCATGGGTAACAGTTGCAAGATGAACCTGTGCTGATAGAAGAATATGTGGAGCTATGGGTAGCACACAATATGACAGCAAGGATTAGCAATTAACAAGCACAGATTAGCGATTGTTCAATCTGGATCCAAAGTACAAATCACAGCAGCTGGCTAAGATGTGTCGAGACGCAGCGCAACAAGGCGAAAACAAAGGACGATGGAAAGAACGCACAGAACAAGCAAATAACACGAATTTTTTCTTTTTCCTGAATTTTTCCCAGATTTTTCCAAAAGGCACAGGTGGGAATCAAACTTTTTTATTTTTTCATCATTTTTCTATAATTTTCTCTGAACAAGGACCAAAAAAGATGCAACCACAAAAATTGGCACCTACAACTGAGGTGAGATGTGGTCTACAGAAATACAGCACGTTCTCTGAAAAAGCGTGCAAAAACTTTGACAATTTTTTTCTTTATTTTTCTGAATTCTTTTGGCAATTTTGATAAAACCAAACAGGGCGAAGCAATCTATTATTGAGCATGGGTAACAGTTGCAAGATGAACCTGTGCTGATAGAAGAATATGTGGAGCTATGGGTAGCACACAATATGACAGCAAGGATTAGCAATTAACAAGCACAGATTAGCGATTGTTCAATCCGGATCCAAAGTACAAATCACAGCAGCTGGCTAAGATGTGTCGAGACGTAGCGCAACAAGGTGAAAACAAAGGATGATGGAAAGAACGCACAGAACAAGCAAATAACACGGATTTTCCCTTTGTCCTGAATTTTTCCCTGATTTTTCCAAAAGGCACCAGTAGAAATCAAACTTTTTTATTTTTTCACTATTTTTTATAATTTTCTTTGAACAAGGATAAAAAAAGATTCAACCACAAAAATTGGCACCTACAACTGAGGTGGGATGTGGTCTATAGAAATACAGCACGTTCTCTAAAAAGCGTGCAAAAACTTTGATAATTTTTTTTCTTTATTTTTCTGAATTTTTTTGGCAATTTTGATGAAACCAAACAGGGTGAACCAATCTGATGTTGAGCGTGGGTAACAGTTGCAAGATGAACCTGTAGTGATAGAAGAATATGTGGAGCTATGGGTAGACACACAATATGACAGCAAGGATTAGCAATTAACGAGTGCAGATTAGCGATTGTTCAATCCGGATCCAAAGTACAAATCACAGCTGCTGGCTAAGACGTGTCGAGACATAGCGCAACAAGGTGAAAACAAAGGACGATGGAAAGAACGCACAGAACAAGCAAATAACACGGATTTTTCCTTTTTCCTGAATTTTTCCCTGATTTTTCCAAAAGGCACCGGTGGGAATCAAACTTTTTTATTTTTTCACTATTTTTTTATTATTTTCTCTGAACAAGGATCAAAAAAGATGCAACCACAAAAATTGGCACCTACAACTGAGGTGGGATGTGGTCTACAGAAATATACCACGTTCTCTGAAAAGCGTGCAAAAACTTTGACAATCTTTTTTCTTTATTTTCCTGAATTTTTTTGGCAATTTTGATGAAACCAAACAGGGCGAACCAATCTGTTGTTGAGCGTGGGTAACAGTTGCAAGATGAACCTGTGCTGATTGAAGAATATGTGGAGCTATGGGTAGCACACAATATGACAACAAGGATTAGCAATTAACAAGCACGGATTAGCAATTGTTCAATCCGGATCCAAAGTACAAATCACAGCAGCTGGCTAAGATGTGTCGAGACGTAGAGCAACAAGGTGAAAACAAAGGACGATGGAAAGAACGCACAGAACAAGCAAATAACACGGATTTTTCCTTTGTCCTGAATTTTTCCCAGATTTTTCCAAAAGGCACCAGTAGAAATCAAACTTTTTTATTTTTTCACTATTTTTTATAATTTTCTTTGAACAAGGATAAAAAAAGATTCAACCACAAAAATTGGCACCTACAACTGAGGTGAGATGTGGTCTACAGAAATACAGCACGTTCTCTGAAAAGCGTGCAAAAACTTTGACAATTTTTTTCTTTATTTTTCTGAATTCTTTTGGCAATTTTGATAAAACCAAACAGGACGAAGCAATCTATTATTGAGCATGGGTAACAGTTGCAAGATGAACCTGTGCTGATAGAAGAATATGTGGAGCTATGGGTAGCACACAATATGACAGCAAGGATTAGCAATTAACAAGCACAGATTAGCGATTGTTCAATCCGGATCCAAAGTACAAATCACAGCAGCTGGCTAAGATGTGTCGAGACGCAGCGCAACAAGGCGAAAACAAAGGACGATGGAAAGAACGCACAGAACAAGCAAATAACACGAATTTTTTCTTTTTCCTGAATTTTTCCCAGATTTTTCCAAAAGGCACAGGTGGGAATCAAACTTTTTTATTTTTTCATCATTTTTCTATAATTTTCTCTGAACAAGGACCAAAAAAGATGCAACCACAAAAATTGGCACCTACAACTGAGGTGAGATGTGGTCTACAGAAATACAGCACGTTCTCTGAAAAGCGTGCAAAAACTTTGACAATTTTTTTCTTTATTTTTCTGAATTCTTTTGGCAATTTTGATAAAACCAAACAGGGCGAAGCAATCTATTATTGAGCATGGGTAACAGTTGCAAGATGAACCTGTGCTGATAGAAGAATATGTGGAGCTATGGGTAGCACACAATATGACAGCAAGGATTAGCAATTAACAAGCACAGATTAGCGATTGTTCAATCCGGATCCAAAGTACAAATCACAGCAGCTGGCTAAGATGTGTCGAGACGTAGCGCAACAAGGTGAAAACAAAGGACGATGGAAAGAACGCACAGAACAAGCAAATAACACGGATTTTTCCTTTGTCCTGAATTTTTCCCTGATTTTTCCAAAAGGCACCAGTAGAAATCAAACTTTTTTATTTTTTCACTATTTTTTATAATTTTCTTTGAACAAGGATAAAAAAAGATTCAACCACAAAAATTGGCACCTACAACTGAGGTGGGATGTGGTCTATAGAAATACAACACGTTCTCTAAAAAGCGTGCAAAAACTTTGATAATTTTTTTTCTTTATTTTTCTGAATTTTTTTGGCAATTTTGATGAAACCAAACAGGGTGAACCAATCTGATGTTGAGCGTGGGTAACAGTTGCAAGATGAACCTGTAGTGATAGAAGAATATGTGGAGCTATGGGTAGACACACAATATGACAGCAAGGATTAGCAATTAACGAGTGCAGATTAGCGATTGTTCAATCCGGTTCCAAAGTACAAATCACAGCTACTGGCTAAGACGTGTCGAGACATAGCGCAACAAGGTGAAAACAAAGGACGATGGAAAGAACGCACAGAACAAGCAAATAACACGGATTTTTCCTTTTTCCTGAATTTTTCCCAGATTTTTCCAAAAGGCACCGGTGGGAATCAAACTTTTTTATTTTTTCACTATTTTTTTTATTATTTTCTCTGAACAAGGATCAAAAAAGATGCAACCACAAAAATTGGCACCTACAACTGAGGTGGGATGTGGTCTACAGAAATATACCACGTTCTCTGAAAAGCGTGTAAAAACTTTGACAATCTTTTTTCTTTATTTTCCTGAATTTTTTTGGCAATTTTGATGAAACCAAACAGGGCGAACCAATCTGTTGTTGAGCGTGGGTAACAGTTGCAAGATGAACCTGTGCTGATTGAAGAATATGTGGAGCTATGGGTAGCACACAATATGACAACAAGGATTAGCAATTAACAAGCACGGATTAGCAATTGTTCAATCCGGATCCAAAGTACAAATCACAGCAGCTGGCTAAGATGTGTCGAGACGTAGCGCAACAAGGTGAAAACAAAGGACGATGGAAAGAACGCACAGAACAAGCAAATAACACGGATTTTTCCTTTGTCCTGAATTTTTCCCAGATTTTTCCAAAAGGCACCAGTAGAAATCAAACTTTTTTATTTTTTCACTATTTTTTATAATTTTCTTTGAACAAGGATAAAAAAAGATTCAACCACAAAAATTGGCACCTACAACTGAGGTGGGATGTGGTCTATAGAAATACAGCACGTTCTCTAAAAAGCGTGCAAAAACTTTGACAATTTTTTTCTTTATTTTTCTGAATTCTTTTGGCAATTTTGATAAAACCAAACAGGGTGAAGCAATCTATTATTGAGCATGGGTAACAGTTGCAAGATGAACCTGTGCTGATAGAAGAATATGTGGAGCTATGGGTAGCACACAATATGACAGCAAGGATTAGCAATTAACAAGCACAGATTAGCGATTGTTCAATCCGGATCCAAAGTACAAATCACAGCAGCTGGCTAAGATGTGTCGAGATGCAGCGCAACAAGGCGAAAACAAAGGACGATGGAAAGAACGCACAGAACAAGCAAATAACACGAATTTTTTCTTTTTCCTGAATTTTTCCCAGATTTTTCCAAAAGGCACAGGTGGGAATCAAACTTTTTTATTTTTTCATCATTTTTCTATAATTTTCTCTGAACAAGGACCAAAAAAGATGCAACCACAAAAATTGGCACCTACAACTGAGGTGAGATGTGGTCTACAGAAATACAGCACGTTCTCTGAAAAGCGTGCAAAAACTTTGACAATTTTTTTCTTTATATTTCTGAATTCTTTTGGCAATTTTGATAAAACCAAACAGGGCGAAGCAATCTATTATTGAGCATGGGTAACAGTTGCAAGATGAACCTGTGCTGATAGAAGAATATGTGGAGCTATGGGTAGCACACAATATGACAGCAAGGATTAGCAATTAACAAGCACAGATTAGCGATTGTTCAATCCGGATCCAAAGTACAAATCACAGCAGCTGGCTAAGATGTGTCGAGACGTAGCGCAACAAGGTGAAAACAAAGGACGATGGAAAGAACGCACAGAACAAGCAAATAACACGGATTTTTCCTTTGTCCTGAATTTTTCCCTGATTTTTCCAAAAGGCACCAGTAGAAATCAAACTTTTTTATTTCTTCACTATTTTTTATAATTTTCTTTGAACAAGGATAAAAAAGATTCAACCACAAAAATTGGCACCTACAACTGAGGTGGGATGTGGTCTATAGAAATACAGCACGTTCTCTAAAAAGCGTGCAAAAACTTTGACAATTTTTTTCTTTATTTTTCTGAATTCTTTTGGCAATTTTGATAAAACCAAACAGGGTGAAGCAATCTATTATTGAGCATGGGTAACAGTTGCAAGATGAACCTGTGCTGATAGAAGAATATGTGGAGCTATGGGTAGCACACAATATGACAACAAGGATTAGCAATTAACAAGCACAGATTAGCGATTGTTCAATCCGGATCCAAAGTACAAATCACAGCAGCTGGCTAAGATGTGTCGAGACGCAGCGCAACAAGGCGAAAACAAAGGACGATGGAAAGAATGCACAGAACAAGCAAATAACACGGATTTTTTCTTTTTCCTAAATTTTTCCCAGATTTTTCCAAAAGGCAAAGGTGGGAATCAAACTTTTTTATTTTTTCATCATTTTTCTATAATTTTCTCTGAACAAGGACCAAAAAAGATGCAACCACAAAAATTGGCACCTACAACTGAGGTGAGATGTGGTCTACAGAAATACAGCACGTTCTCTGAAAAGCGTGCAAAAACTTTGACAATTTTTTTCTTTATTTTTCTGAATTCTTTTGGCAATTTTGATAAAACCAAACAGGGCGAAGCAATCTATTATTGAGCATGGGTAACAGTTGCAAGATGAACCTGTGCTGATAGAAGAATATGTGGAGCTATGGGTAGCACACAATATGACAGCAAGGATTAGCAATTAACGAGTACAGATTAGCGATTGTTCAATCCGGATCCAAAGTACAAATCACAGCAGCTGGCTAAGATGTGTCGAGACGTAGCGCAACAAGGTGAAAACAAAGGACGATGGAAAGAACGCACAGAACAAGCAAATAACACGGATTTTTCCTTTGTCCTGAATTTTTCCCTGATTTTTCCAAAAGGCACCAGTAGAAATCAAACTTTTTTATTTTTTCGCTATTTTTTATAATTTTCTTTGAACAAGGATAAAAAAAGATTCAACCACAAAAATTGGCACCTACAACTGAGGTGGGATGTGGTCTATAGAAATACAGCACGTTCTCTAAAAAGCGTGCAAAAACTTTGATAATTTTTTTTCTTTATTTTTCTGAATTTTTTTGGCAATTTTGATGAAACCAAACAGGGTGAACCAATCTGATGTTGAGCGTGGGTAACAGTTGCAAGATGAACCTGTAGTGATAGAAGAATATGTGGAGCTATGGGTAGACACACAATATGACAGCAAGGATTAGCAATTAACGAGTGCAGATTAGCGATTGTTCAATCCGGATCCAAAGTACAAATCACAGCTGCCGGCTAAGACGTGTCGAGACATAGCGCAACAAGGTGAAAACAAAGGACGATGGAAAGAACGCACAGAACAAGCAAATAACACGGATTTTTCCTTTTTCCTGAATTTTTCCCTGATTTTTCCAAAAGGCACCGGTGGGAATCAAACTTTTTTATTTTTTCACTATTTTTTTATTATTTTCTCTGAACAAGAATCAAAAAAGATGCAACCACAAAAATTGGCACCTACAACTGAGGTGGGATGTGGTCTACAGAAATATACCACGTTCTCTGAAAAGCGTGCAAAAACTTTGACAATCTTTTTTCTTTATTTTCCTGAATTTTTTTGGCAATTTTGATGAAACCAAACAGGGCGAACCAATCTGTTGTTGAGCGTGGGTAACAGTTGCAAGATGAACCTGTGCTGATTGAAGAATATGTGGAGCTATGGGTAGCACACAATATGACAACAAGGATTAGCAATTAACAAGCACGGATTAGCAATTGTTCAATCCGGATCCAAAGTACAAATCACAGCAGCTGGCTAAGATGTGTCGAGACGTAGCGCAACAAGGTGAAAACAAAGGACGATGGAAAGAACGCACAGAACAAGCAAATAACACGGATTTTTCCTTTGTCCTGAATTTTTCCCAGATTTTTCCAAAAGGCACCAGTAGAAATCAAACTTTTTTATTTTTTCACTATTTTTTATAATTTTCTTTGAACAAGGATAAAAAAAGATTCAACCACAAAAATTGGCACCTACAACTGAGGTGGGATGTGGTCTATAGAAATACAGCACGTTCTCTAAAAAGCGTGCAAAAACTTTGACAATTTTTTTCTTTATTTTTCTGAATTCTTTTGGCAATTTTGATAAAACCAAACAGGGTGAAGCAATCTATTATTGAACATGGGTAACAGTTGCAAGATGAACCTGTGCTGATAGAAGAATATGTGGAGCTATGGGTAGCACACAATATGACAGCAAGGATTAGCAATTAACAAGCACAGATTAGCGATTGTTCAATCCGGATCCAAAGTACAAATCACAGCAGCTGGCTAAGATGTGTCGAGACGCAGCGCAACAAGGCGAAAACAAAGGACGATGGAAAGAACGCACAGAACAAGCAAATAACACGAATTTTTTCTTTTTCATGAATTTTTCCCAGATTTTTCCAAAAGGCACAGGTGGGAATCAAACTTTTTTATTTTTTCATCATTTTTCTATAATTTTCTCTGAACAAGGACCAAAAAAGATGCAACCACAAAAATTGGCACCTACAACTGAGGTGCGATGTGGTCTACAGAAATACAGCACGTTCTCTGAAAAGCGTGCAAAAACTTTGACAATTTTTTTCTTTATTTTTCTGAATTCTTTTGGCCATTTTGATAAAACCAAACAGGGCGAAGCAATCTATTATTGAGCATGGGTAACAGTTGCAAGATGAACCTGTGCTGAGAGAAGAATATGTGGAGCTATGGGTAGCACACAATATGACAGCAAGGATTAGCAATTAACAAGCACAGATTAGCGATTGTTCAATCCGGATCCAAAGTACAAATCACAGCAGCTGGCTAAGATGTGTCGAGACGTAGCGCAACAAGGTGAAAACAAAGGACGATGGAAAGAACGCACAGAACAAGCAAATAACACGGATTTTTCCTTTGTCCTGAATTTTTCCCTGATTTTTCCATAAGGCACCAGTAGAAATCAAACTTTTTTATTTTTTCACTATTTTTTATAATTTTCTTTGAACAAGGATAAAAAAGATTCAACCACAAAAATTGGCACCTACAACTGAGGTGGGATGTGGTCTATAGAAATACAGCACGTTCTCTAAAAAGCGTGCAAAAACTTTGACAATTTTTTTCTTTATTTTTCTGAATTCTTTTGGCAATTTTGATAAAACGAAACAGGGTGAAGCAATCTATTATTGAGCATGGGTAACAGTTGCAAGATGAACCTGTGCTGATAGAAGAATATGTGGAGCTATGGGTAGCACATAATATGACAGCAAGGATTAGCAATTAACAAGCACAGATTAGCGATTGTTCAATCCGGATCTAAAGTACAAATCACAGCAGCTGGCTAAGATGTGTCGAGACGCAGCGCAACAAGGCGAAAACAAAGGACGATGGAAAGAACGCACAGAACAAGCAAATAACACGAATTTTTTCTTTTTCCTGAATTTTTCCCAGATTTTTCCAAAAGGCAAAGGTGGGAATCAAACTTTTTTATTTTTTCATCATTTTTCTATAATTTTCTCTGAACAAGGACCAAAAAAGATGCAACCACAAAAATTGGCACCTACAACTGAGGTGAGATGTGGTCTACCGAAATACAGCACGTTCTCTGAAAAGCGTGCAAAAACTTTGACAATCTTTTTTCTTTATTTTTCTGAATTCTTTTGGCAATTTTGATAAAACCAAACAGGGCGAAGCAATCTATTATTGAGCATGGGTAACAGTTGCAAGATGAACCTGTGCTGATAGAAGAATATGTGGAGCTATGGGTAGCACACAATATGACAGCAAGGATTAGCAATTAACAAGCACAGATTAGCGATTGTTCAATCCGGATCCAAAGTACAAATCACAGCAGCTGGCTAAGATGTGTCGAGACGTAGCGCAACAAGGTGAAAACAAAGGACGATGGAAAGAACGCACAGAACAAGCAAATAACATGGATTTTTCCTTTGTCCTGAATTTTTCCCTGATTTTTCCAAAAGGCACCAATAGAAATCAAACTTTTTTATTTTTTCGCTATTTTTTATAATTTTCTTTGAACAAGGATAAAAAAAGATTCAACCACAAAAATTGGCACCTACAACTGAGGTGGGATGTGGTCTATAGAAATACAGCACGTTCTCTAAAAAGCGTGCAAAAACTTTGATAATTTTTTTTCTTTATTTTTCTGAATTTTTTTGGCAATTTTGATGAAACCAAACAGGGTGAACCAATCTGATGTTGAGCGTGGGTAACAGTTGCAAGATGAACCTGTAGTGATAGAAGAATATGTGGAGCTATGGGTAGACACACAATATGACAGCAAGGATTAGCAATTAACGAGTGCAGATTAGCGATTGTTCAATCCGGATCCAAAGTACAAATCACAGCTGCCGGCTAAGACGTGTCGAGACATAGCGCAACAAGGTGAAAACAAAGGACGATGGAAAGAACGCACAGAACAAGCAAATAACACGGATTTTTCCTTTTTCCTGAATTTTTCTCTGATTTTTCCAAAAGGCACCGGTGGGAATCAAACTTTTTTATTTTTTCACTATTTTTTTATTATTTTCTCTGAACAAGGATCAAAAAAGATGCAACCACAAAAATTGGCACCTACAACTGAGGTGGGATGTGGTCTACAGAAATATACCACGTTCTCTGAAAAGCGTGCAAAAACTTTGACAATCTTTTTTCTTTATTTTCCTGAATTTTTTTGGCAATTTTGATGAAACCAAACAGGGCGAACCAATCTGTTGTTGAGCGTGGGTAACAGTTGCAAGATGAACCTGTGCTGATTGAAGAATATGTGGAGCTATGGGTAGCACACAATATGACAACAAGGATTAGCAATTAACAAGCACGGATTAGCAATTGTTCAATCCGGATCCAAAGTACAAATCACAGCAGCTGGCTAAGATGTGTCGAGACGTAGCGCAACAAGGTGAAAACAAAGGACGATGGAAAGAACGCACAGAACAAGCAAATAACACGGATTTTTCCTTTGTCCTGAATTTTTCCCAGATTTTTCCAAAAGGCACTAGTAGAAATCAAACTTTTTTATTTTTTCACTATTTTTTATAATTTTCTTTGAACAAGGATAAAAAAAGATTCAACCACAAAAATTGGCACCTACAACTGAGGTGGGATGTGGTCTATAGAAATACAGCACGTTCTCTAAAAAGCGTGCAAAAACTTTGATAATTTTTTTTCTTTATTTTTCTGAATTTTTTTGGCAATTTTGATGAAACCAAACAGGGCGAACCAATCTGTTGTTGAGCGTGGGTAACAGTTGCAAGATGAACCTGTGCTGATTGAAGAATATGTGGAGCTATGGGTAGCACACAATATGACAGCAAGGATTAGCAATTAACAAGCACAGATTAGCGATTGTTCAATCCGGATCCAAAGTACAAATCACAGCAGCTGGCTAAGATGTGTCGAGACGCAGCGCAACAAGGCGAAAACAAAGGACGATGGAAAGAACGCACAGAACAAGCAAATAACACGAATTTTTTCTTTTTCCTGAATTTTTCCCAGATTTTTCCAAAAGGCACAGGTGGGAATCAAACTTTTTTATTTTTTCATCATTTTTCTATAATTTTCTCTGAACAAGGACCAAAAAAGATGCAACCACAAAAATTGGCACCTACAACTGAGGTGAGATGTGGTCTACAGAAATACAGCACGTTCTCTGAAAAGCGTGCAAAAACTTTGACAATTTTTTTCTTTATTTTTCTGAATTCTTTTGGCAATTTTGATAAAACCAAACAGGGCGAAGCAATCTATTATTGAGCATGGATAACAGTTGCAAGATGAACCTGTGCTGATAGAAGAATATGTGGAGCTATGGGTAGCACACAATATGACAGCAAGGATTAGCAATTAACAAGCACAGATTAGCGATTGTTCAATCCGGATCCAAAGTACAAATCACAGCAGCTGGCTAAGATGTGTCGAGACGTAGCGCAACAAGGTGAAAACAAAGGACGATGGAAAGAACGCACAGAACAAGCAAATAACACGGATTTTTCCTTTGTCCTGAATTTTTCCCTGATTTTTCCAAAAGGCACCAGTAGAAATCAAACTTTTTTATTTTTTCACTATTTTTTATAATTTTCTTTGAACAAGGATAAAAAAGATTCAACCACAAAAATTGGCACCTACAACTGAGGTGGGATGTGGTCTATAGAAATACAGCACGTTCTCTAAAAAGCGTGCAAAAACTTTGACAATTTTTTCTTTATTTTTCTGAATTCTTTTGGCAATTTTGATAAAACCAAACAGGGTGAAGCAATCTATTATTGAGCATGGGTAACAGTTGCAAGATGAACCTGTGCTGATAGAAGAATATGTGGAGCTATGGGTAGCACACAATATGACAGCAAGGATTAGCAATTAACAAGCACAGATTAGCGATTGTTCAATCCGGATCTAAAGTACAAATCACAGCAGCTGGCTAAGATGTGTCGAGACGCAGCGCAACAAGGCGAAAACAAAGGACGATGGAAAGAACGCACAGAACAAGCAAATAACACGAATTTTTTCTTTTTCCTGAATTTTTCCCAGATTTTTCCAAAAGGCAAAGGTGGGAATCAAACTTTTTTATTTTTTCATCATTTTTCTATAATTTTCTCTGAACAAGGACCAAAAAAGATGCAACCACAAAAATTGGCACCTACAACTGAGGTGAGATGTGGTCTACAGAAATACAGCACGTTCTCTGAAAAGCGTGCAAAAACTTTGACAATTTTTTTCTTTATTTTTCTGAATTCTTTTGGCAATTTTGATAAAACCAAACAGGGCGAAGCAATCTATTATTGAGCATGGGTAACAGTTGCAAGATGAACCTGTGCTGATAGAAGAATATGTGGAGCTATGGGTAGCACACAATATGACAGCAAGGATTAGCAATTAAGAAGCACAGATTAGCGATTGTTCAATCCGGATCCAAAGTACAAATCACAGCAGCTGGCTAAGATGTGTCGAGACGTAGCGCAACAAGGTGAAAACAAAGGACGATGGAAAGAACGCACAGAACAAGCGAATAACCCGGATTTTTCCTTTGTCCTGAATTTTTCCCTGATTTTTCCAAAAGGCACCAGTAGAAATCAAACTTTTTTATTTTTTCGCTATTTTTTATAATTTTCTTTGAACAAGGATAAAAAAAGATTCAACCACAAAAATTGGCACCTACAACTGAGGTGGGATGTGGTCTATAGAAATACAGCACGTTCTCTAAAAAGTGTGCAAAAACTTTGATAATTTTTTTTCTTTATTTTTCTGAATTTTTTTGGCAATTTTGATGAAACCAAACAGGGTGAACCAATCTGATGTTGAGCGTGGGTAACAGTTGCAAGATGAACCTGTAGTGATAGAAGAATATGTGGAGCTATGGGTAGACACACAATATGACAGCAAGGATTAGCAATTAACGAGTGCAGATTAGCGATTGTTCAATCCGGATCCAAAGTACAAATCACAGCTGCTGGCTAAGACGTGTCGAGACATAGCGCAACAAGGTGAAAACAAAGGACGATGGAAAGAACGCACAGAACAAGCAAATAACACGGATTTTTCCTTTTTCCTGAATTTTTCCCTAATTTTTCCAAAAGGCACCGGTGGGAATCAAACTTTTTTATTTTTTCACTATTTTTTTATTATTTTCTCTGAACAAGGATCAAAAAAGATGCAACCACAAAAATTGGCACCTACAACTGTGGTGGGATGTGGTCTACAGAAATATACCACGTTCTCTGAAAAGCGTGCAAAAACTTTGACAATCTTTTTTCTTTATTTTCCTGAATTTTTTTGGCAATTTTGATGAAACCAAACAGGGCGAACCAATCTGTTGTTGAGCGTGGGTAACAGTTGCAAGATGAACCTGTGCTGATTGAAGAATATGTGGAGCTATGGGTAGCACACAATATGACAACAAGGATTAGCAATTAACAAGCACGGATTAGCAATTGTTCAATCCGGATCCAAAGTACAAATCACAGCAGCTGGCTAAGATGTGTCGAGACGTAGCGCAACAAGGTGAAAACAAAGGACGATGGAAAGAACGCACAGAACAAGCAAATAACACGGATTTTTCCTTTGTCCTGAATTTTTCCCTGATTTTTCCAAAAGGCACCAGTAGAAATCAAACTTTTTTATTTTTTCACTATTTTTTATAATTTTCTTTGAACAAGGATAAAAAAGATTCAACCACAAAAATTGGCACCTACAACTGAGGTGGGATGTGGTCTATTGAAATACAGCACGTTCTCTAAAAAGCGTGCAAAAACTTTGACAATTTTTTTCTTTATTTTTCTGAATTCTTTTGGCAATTTTGATAAAACCAAACAGGGTGAAGCAATCTATTATTGAGCATGGGTAACAGTTGCAAGATGAACCTGTGCTGATAGAAGAATATGTGGAGCTATGGGTAGCACACAATATGACAGCAAGGATTAGCAATTAACAAGCACAGATTAGCGATTGTTCAATCCGGATCCAAAGTACAAATCACAGCAGCTGGCTAAGTTGTGTCGAGACGTAGCGCAACAAGGTGAAAACAAAGGACGATGGAAAGAACGCACAGAACAAGCAAATAACACGGATTTTTCCTTTGTCCTGAATTTTTCCCTGATTTTTCCAAAAGGCACCAGTAGAAATCAAACTTTTTTATTTTTTCACTATTTTTTATAATTTTCTTTGAACAAGGATAAAAAAGATTCAACCACAAAAATTGGCACCTACAACTGAGGTGGGATGTGGTCTATAGAAATACAGCACGTTCTCTAAAAAGCGTGCAAAAACTTTGACAATTTTTTTCTTTATTTTTCTGAATTCTTTTGGCAATTTTGATAAAACCAAACAGGGTGAAGCAATCTATTATTGAGCATGGGTAACAGTTGCAAGATGAACCTGTGCTGATAGAAGAATATGTGGAGCTATGGGTAGCACACAAGATGACAGCAAGGATTAGCAATTAACAAGCACAGATTAGCGATTGTTCAATCCGGATCCAAAGTACAAATCACAGCAGCTGGCTAAGATGTGTCGAGACGCAGCGCAACAAGGCGAAAACAAAGGACGATGGAAAGAACGCACAGAACAAGCAAATAACATGAATTTTTTCTTTTTCCTGAATTTTTCCCAGATTTTTCCAAAAGGCAAAGGTGGGAATCAAACTTTTTTATTTTTTCATCATTTTTCTATAATTTTCTCTGGACAAGGACCAAAAAAGATGCAACCACAAAAATTGGCACCTACAACTGAGGTGAGATGTGGTCTACAGAAATACAGCACGTTCTCTGAAAAGCGTGCAAAAACTTTGACAATTTTTTTCTTTATTTTTCTGAATTCTTTTGGCAATTTTGATAAAACCAAACAGGGCGAAGCAATCTATTATTGAGCATGGGTAACAGTTGCAAGATGAACCTGTGCTGATAGAAGAATATGTGGAGCTATGGGTAGCACACAATATGACAGCAAGGATTAGCAATTAACAAGCACAGATTAGCGATTGTTCAATCCGGATCCAAAGTACAAATCACAGCAGCTGGCTAAGATGTGTCGAGACGCAGCGCAACAATGCGAAAACAAAGGACGATGGAAAGAACGCACAGAACAAGCAAATAACACGAATTTTTTCTTTTTCCTGAATTTTTCCCAGATTTTTCCAAAAGGCAAAGGTGGGAATCAAACTTTTTTATTTTTTCATCATTTTTCTATAATTTTCTCTGAACAAGGACCAAAAAAGATGCAACCACAAAAATTGGCACCTACAACTGAGGTGAGATGTGGTCTACAGAAATACAGCACGTTCTCTGAAAAGCGTGCAAAAACTTTGACAATTTTTTTCTTTATTTTTCTGAATTCTTTTGGCAATTTTGATAAAACCAAACAGGGCGAAGCAATCTATTATTGAGCATGGGTAACAGTTGCAAGATGAACCTGTGCTGATAGAAGAATATGTGGAGCTATGGGTAGCACACAATATGACAGCAAGGATTAGCAATTAACAAGCACAGATTAGCGATTGTTCAATCCGGATCCAAAGTACAAATCACAGCAGCTAGCTAAGATGTGTCGAGACGTAGCGCAACAAGGTGAAAACAAAGGACGATGGAAAGAACGCACAGAACAAGCAAATAACACGGATTTTTCCTTTGTCCTGAATTTTTCCCTGATTTTTCCAAAAGGCACCAGTAGAAATCAAACTTTTTTATTTTTTCGCTATTTTTTATAATTTTCTTTGAACAAGGATAAAAAAAGATTCAACCACAAAAATTGGCACCTACAACTGAGGTGGGATGTGGTCTATAGAAATACAGCACGTTCTCTAAAAAGCGTGCAAAAACTTTGATAATTTTTTTTCTTTATTTTTCTGAATTTTTTTGGCAATTTTGATGAAACCAAACAGGGTGAACCAATCTGATGTTGAGCGTGGGTAACAGTTGCAAGATGAACCTGTAGTGATAGAAGAATATGTGGAGCTATGGGTAGACACACAATATGACAGCAAGGATTAGCAATTAACGAGTGCAGATTAGCGATTGTTCAATCCGGATCCAAAGTACAAATCACAGCTGCTGGCTAAGACGTGTCGAGACATAGCGCAACAAGGTGAAAACAAAGGACGATGGAAAGAACGCACAGAACAAGCAAATAACACGGATTTTTCCTTTTTCCTGAATTTTTCCCTGATTTTTCCAAAAGGCACCGGTGGGAATCAAACTTTTTTATTTTTTCACTATTTTTTTATTATTTTCTCTGAACAAGGATCAAAAAAGATGCAACCACAAAAATTGGCACCTACAACTGAGGTGGGATGTGGTCTACAGAAATATACCACGTTCTCTGAAAAGCGTGCAAAAACTTTGACAATCTTTTTTCTTTATTTTCCTGAATTTTTTTGGCAATTTTGATGAAACCAAACAGGGCGAACCAATCTGTTGTTGAGCGTGGGTAACAGTTGCAAGATGAACCTGTGCTGATTGAAGAATATGTGGAGCTATGGGTAGCACACAATATGACAACAAGGATTAGCAATTAACAAGCACGGATTAGCAATTGTTCAATCCGGATCCAAAGTACAAATCACAGCAGCTGGCTAAGATGTGTCGAGACGTAGCGCAACAAGGTGAAAACAAAGGACGATGGAAAGAACGCACAGAACAAGCAAATAACACGGATTTTTCCTTTGTCCTGAATTTTTCCCAGATTTTTCCAAAAGGCACCAGTAGAAATCAAACTTTTTTATTTTTTCACTATTTTTTATAATTTTCTTTGAACAAGGATAAAAAAAGATTCAACCACAAAAATTGGCACCTACAACTGAGGTGGGATGTGGTCTATAGAAATACAGCACGTTCTCTAAAAAGCGTGCAAAAACTTTGACAATTTTTTTCTTTATTTTTCTGAATTCTTTTGGCAATTTTGATAAAACCAAACAGGGTGAAGCAATCTATTATTGAGCATGGGTAACAGTTGCAAGATGAACCTGTGCTGATAGAAGAATATGTGGAGCTATGGGTAGCACACAATATGACAGCAAGGATTAGCAATTAACAAGCACAGATTAGCGATTGTTCAATCCGGATCCAAAGTACAAATCACAGCAGCTGGCTAAGATGTGTCGAGACGCAGCGCAACAAGGCGAAAACAAAGGACGATGGAAAGAACGCACAGAACAAGCAAATAACACGAATTTTTTCTTTTTCCTGAATTTTTCCCAGATTTTTCCAAAAGGCACAGGTGGGAATCAAACTTTTTTATTTTTTCATCATTTTTCTATAATTTTCTCTGAACAAGGACCAAAAAAGATGCAACCACAAAAATTGGCACCTACAACTGAGGTGAGATGTGGTCTACAGAAATACAGCACGTTCTCTGAAAAGCGTGCAAAAACTTTGACAATTTTTTTCTTTATTTTTCTGAATTCTTTTGGCAATTTTGATAAAACCAAACAGGGCGAAGCAATCTATTATTGAGCATGGGTAACAGTTGCAAGATGAACCTGTGCTGATAGAAGAATATGTGGAGCTATGGGTAGCACACAATATGACAGCAAGGATTAGCAATTAACAAGCACAGATTAGCGATTGTTCAATCCGGATCCAAAGTACAAATCACAGCAGCTGGCTAAGATGTGTCGAGACGTAGCGCAACAAGGTGAAAACAAAGGACGATGGAAAGAACGCACAGAACAAGCAAATAACACGGATTTTTCCTTTGTCCTGAATTTTTCCCTGATTTTTCCAAAAGGCACCAGTAGAAATCAAACTTTTTTATTTTTTAACTATTTTTTATAATTTTCCTTGAACAAGGATAAAAAAGATTCAACCACAAAAATTGGCACCTACAACTGAGGTGGGATGTGGTCTATAGAAATACAGCACGTTCTCTAAAAAGCGTGCAAAAACTTTGACAATTTTTTTCTTTATTTTTCTGAATTCTTTTGGCAATTTTGATAAAACCAAACAGGGTGAAGCAATCTATTATTGAGCATGGGTAACAGTTGCAAGATGAACCTGTGCTGATAGAAGAATATGTGGAGCTATGGGTAGCACACAATATGACAGCAAGGATTAGCAATTAACAAGCACAGATTAGCGATTGTTCAATCCGGATCCAAAGTACAAATCACAGCAGCTGGCTAAGATGTGTCGAGACGCAGCGCAACAAGGCGAAAACAAAGAACGATGGAAAGAACGCACAGAACAAGCAAATAACACGAATTTTTTCTTTTTCCTAAATTTTTCCCAGATTTTTCCAAAAGGCACAGGTGGGAATCAAACTTTTTTATTTTTTTCATCATTTTTCTATAATTTTCTCTGAACAAGGACCAAAAAAGATGCAACCACAAAAATTGGCACCTACAACTGAGGTGAGATGTGGTCTACAGAAATATACCACGTTCTCTGAAAAGCGTGCAAAAACTTTGACAATCTTTTTTCTTTATTTTCCTGAATTTTTTTGGCAATTTTGATGAAACCAAACAGGGCGAACCAATCTGTTGTTGAGCGTGGGTAACAGTTGCAAGATGAACCTGTGCTGATTGAAGAATATGTGGAGCTATGGGTAGCACACAATATGACAACAAGGATTAGCAATTAACAAGCACGGATTAGCAATTGTTCAATCCGGATCCAAAGTACAAATCACAGCAGCTGGCTAAGATGTGTCGAGACGTAGCGCAACAAGGTGAAAACAAAGGACGATGGAAAGAACGCACAGAACAAGCAAATAACACGGATTTTTCCTTTGTCCTGAATTTTTCCCAGATTTTTCCAAAAGGCACCAGTAGAAATCAAACTTTTTTATTTTTTCACTATTTTTTATAATTTTCTTTGAACAAGGATAAAAAAAGATTCAACCACAAAAATTGGCACCTACAACTGAGGTGGGATGTGGTCTATAGAAATACAGCACGTTCTCTAAAAAGCGTGCAAAAACTTTGACAATTTTTTTCTTTATTTTTCTGAATTCTTTTGGCAATTTTGATAAAACCAAACAGGGTGAAGCAATCTATTATTGAGCATGGGTAACAGTTGCAAGATGAACCTGTGCTGATAGAAGAATATGTGGAGCTATGGGTAGCACACAATATGACAGCAAGGATTAGCAATTAACAAGCACAGATTAGCGATTGTTCAATCCGGATCCAAAGTACAAATCACAGCAGCTGGCTAAGACGTGTCGAGACGCAGCGCAACAAGGTGAAAACAAAGGACGATGGAAAAGAATGCACAAAACAAGCAAATAACAGTTGCAAGATGAACCTGTAGTGATAGAAGAATATGTGGGGCTAAGGGTAGGCACACAATATGACAGCAAAGATTTGCAATTGACGAGTGCAGATTAGCGATTGTTCAATCCGGATCCAAAGTACAAATCACAGCTCCTAGCTAAGACGTGTCGAGACGTAGCGCAACAAGTTGAAAACAATGGACGATGGAAAGAACGCACAGAACAAGCAAATAACACGAATTTTTCCTTTTTCCTGAATTTTTCCCAGATTTTTCCAAAAGGCACAGGTGGGAATCAAACTTTTTTATTTTTTCACCATTTTTCTATAATTTTCTCTGAACAAGGACCAAAAAAGATGCAACCACAAAAATTAGCACCTACAACTGAGGTGGGATGTGGTCTACAGAAATATAGCACGTTCTCTGAAAAAGCGTGCAAAAACTTTGACAATTTTTTCTTTATTTTTCTGAATTCTTTTGGCAATTTTGATAAAACCAAACAGTGCGAAGCAATCTGTTGTTGAGCGTGGGTAACAGTTGCAAGATGAACCTGTGCTGCTAGAAGAATATGTGGAGCTATGGGTAGCACACAATATGACAGCAAGGATTAGCAATTAACAAGCACGGATTAGCGATTGTTCAATCCGGATCCAAAGTACAAATCACAGCAGCTGGCTAAGATGTGTCGAGACGTAGCGCAACTAGGTGAAAACAAAGGACGATGGAAAGAACGCACAGAACAAGCAAATAACACGGATTTTTCCTTTGTCCTAAATTTTTCCCTGATTTTTCCAAAAGGCACCAGTAGAAATCAAACTTTTTTATTTTTTCACTATTTTTTATAATTTTCTTTGAACAAGGATAAAAAAACATTCAACCACAAAAATTGGCACCTACAACTGAGGTGGGATGTGGTCTATAGAAATACAGCACGTTCTCTAAAAAGCGTGCAAAAACTTTGATAATTTTTTTTCTTTATTTTTCTGAATTTTTTTGGCAATTTTGATGAAACCAAACAGGGTGAACCAATCTGATGTTGAGCATGGGTAACAGTTGCAAGATGAACCTGTAGTGATAGAAGAATATGTGGAGCTATGGGTAGACACACAATATGACAGCAAGGATTAGCAATTAACGAGTGCAGATTAGCAATTGTTCAATCCGGATCCAAAGTACAAATCACAGCAGCTGGCTAAGATGTGTCGAGACGTAGCGCAACAAGGTGAAAACAAAGGACGATGGAAAGAACGCACAGAACAAGCAAATAACACGGATTTTTCCTTTGTCCTGAATTTTTCCCAGATTTTTCCAAAAGGCACCAGTAGAAATCAAACTTTTTTATTTTTTCACTATTTTTTATAATTTTCTTTGAACAAGGATAAAAAAAGATTCAACCACAAAAATTGGCACCTACAACTGAGGTGGGATGTGGTCTATAGAAATACAGCACGTTCTCTAAAAAGCGTGCAAAAACTTTGACAATTTTTTTCTTTATTTTTCTGAATTCTTTTGGCAATTTTGATAAAACCAAACAGGGCGAAGCAATCTATTATTGAGCATGGGTAACAGTTGCAAGATGAACCTGTGCTGATAGAAGAATATGTGGAGCTATGGGTAGCACACAATATGACAGCAAGGATTAGCAATTAACAAGCACAGATTAGCGATTGTTCAATCCGGATCCAAAGTACAAATCACAGCAGCTGGCTAAGATGTGTCGAGACGTAGCGCAACAAGGTGAAAACAAAGGACGATGGAAAGAACGCACAGAACAAGCAAATAACACGGATTTTTCCTTTGTCCTGAATTTTTCCCTGATTTTTCCAAAAGGCACCAGTAGAAATCAAACTTTTTTATTTTTTAACTATTTTTTATAATTTTCCTTGAACAAGGATAAAAAAGATTCAACCACAAAAATTGGCACCTACAACTGAGGTGGGATGTGGTCTATAGAAATACAGCACGTTCTCTAAAAAGCGTGCAAAAACTTTGACAATTTTTTTCTTTATTTTTCTGAATTCTTTTGGCAATTTTGATAAAACCAAACAGGGTGAAGCAATCTATTATTGAGCATGGGTAACAGTTGCAAGATGAACCTGTGCTGATAGAAGAATATGTGGAGCTATGGGTAGCACACAATATGACAGCAAGGATTAGCAATTAACAAGCACAGATTAGCGATTGTTCAATCCGGATCCAAAGTACAAATCACAGCAGCTGGCTAAGATGTGTCGAGACGCAGCGCAACAAGGCGAAAACAAAGAACGATGGAAAGAACGCACAGAACAAGCAAATAACACGAATTTTTTCTTTTTCCTAAATTTTTCCCAGATTTTTCCAAAAGGCACAGGTGGGAATCAAACTTTTTTATTTTTTTCATCATTTTTCTATAATTTTCTCTGAACAAGGACCAAAAAAGATGCAACCACAAAAATTGGCACCTACAACTGAGGTGAGATGTGGTCTACAGAAATATACCACGTTCTCTGAAAAGCGTGCAAAAACTTTGACAATCTTTTTTCTTTATTTTCCTGAATTTTTTTGGCAATTTTGATGAAACCAAACAGGGCGAACCAATCTGTTGTTGAGCGTGGGTAACAGTTGCAAGATGAACCTGTGCTGATTGAAGAATATGTGGAGCTATGGGTAGCACACAATATGACAACAAGGATTAGCAATTAACAAGCATGGATTAGCAATTGTTCAATCCGGATCCAAAGTACAAATCACAGCAGCTGGCTAAGATGTGTCGAGACGTAGCGCAACAAGGTGAAAACAAAGGACGATGGAAAGAACGCACAGAACAAGCAAATAACACGGATTTTTCCTTTGTCCTGAATTTTTCCCAGATTTTTCCAAAAGGCACCAGTAGAAATCAAACTTTTTTATTTTTTCACTATTTTTTATAATTTTCTTTGAACAAGGATAAAAAAAGATTCAACCACAAAAATTGGCACCTACAACTGAGGTGGGATGTGGTCTATAGAAATACAGCACGTTCTCTAAAAAGCGTGCAAAAACTTTGACAATTTTTTTCTTTATTTTTCTGAATTCTTTTGGCAATTTTGATAAAACCAAACAGGGTGAAGCAATCTATTATTGAGCATGGGTAACAGTTGCAAGATGAACCTGTGCTGATAGAAGAATATGTGGAGCTATGGGTAGCACACAATATGACAGCAAGGATTAGCAATTAACAAGCACAGATTAGCGATTGTTCAATCCGGATCCAAAGTACAAATCACAGCAGCTGGCTAAGACGTGTCGAGACGCAGCGCAACAAGGTGAAAACAAAGGACGATGGAAAAGAATGCACAAAACAAGCAAATAACAGTTGCAAGATGAACCTGTAGTGATAGAAGAATATGTGGGGCTAAGGGTAGGCACACAATATGACAGCAAAGATTTGCAATTGACGAGTGCAGATTAGCGATTGTTCAATCCGGATCCAAAGTACAAATCACAGCTCCTAGCTAAGACGTGTCGAGACGTAGCGCAACAAGTTGAAAACAATGGACGATGGAAAGAACGCACAGAACAAGCAAATAACACGAATTTTTCCTTTTTCCTGAATTTTTCCCAGATTTTTCCAAAAGGCACAGGTGGGAATCAAACTTTTTTATTTTTTCACCATTTTTCTATAATTTTCTCTGAACAAGGACCAAAAAAGATGCAACCACAAAAATTAGCACCTACAACTGAGGTGGGATGTGGTCTACAGAAATATAGCACGTTCTCTGAAAAAGCGTGCAAAAACTTTGACAATTTTTTCTTTATTTTTCTGAATTCTTTTGGCAATTTTGATAAAACCAAACAGTGCGAAGCAATCTGTTGTTGAGCGTGGGTAACAGTTGCAAGATGAACCTGTGCTGCTAGAAGAATATGTGGAGCTATGGGTAGCACACAATATGACAGCAAGGATTAGCAATTAACAAGCACGGATTAGCGATTGTTCAATCCGGATCCAAAGTACAAATCACAGCAGCTGGCTAAGATGTGTCGAGACGTAGCGCAACTAGGTGAAAACAAAGGACGATGGAAAGAACGCACAGAACAAGCAAATAACACGGATTTTTCCTTTGTCCTAAATTTTTCCCTGATTTTTCCAAAAGGCACCAGTAGAAATCAAACTTTTTTATTTTTTCACTATTTTTTATAATTTTCTTTGAACAAGGATAAAAAAACATTCAACCACAAAAATTGGCACCTACAACTGAGGTGGGATGTGGTCTATAGAAATACAGCACGTTCTCTAAAAAGCGTGCAAAAACTTTGATAATTTTTTTTCTTTATTTTTCTGAATTTTTTTGGCAATTTTGATGAAACCAAACAGGGTGAACCAATCTGATGTTGAGCATGGGTAACAGTTGCAAGATGAACCTGTAGTGATAGAAGAATATGTGGAGCTATGGGTAGACACACAATATGACAGCAAGGATTAGCAATTAACGAGTGCAGATTAGCGATTGTTCAATCCGGATCCAAAGTACAAATCACAGCTGCTGGCTAAGACGTGTCGAGACATAGCGCAACAAGGTGAAAACAAAGGACGATGGAAAGAACGCACAGAACAAGCAAATAACACGGATTTTTCCTTTTTTCCTGAATTTTTCCCTGATTTTTCCAAAAGGCACCGGTGGGAATCAAACTTTTTTATTTTTTCACTATTTTTTTTATTATTTTCTCTGAACAAGGATCAAAAAAGATGCAACCACAAAAATTGGCACCTACAACTGAGGTGGGATGTGGTCTACAGAAATATACCACGTTCTCTGAAAAGCGTGCAAAAACTTTGACAATCTTTTTTCTATATTTTCCTGAATTTTTTTGGCAATTTTGATGAAACCAAACAAGGCGACCCAATCTGTTGTTGAGCGTGGGTAACCGTTGCAAGATGAACCTGTGCTGATAGAAGAATATGTGGGGCTATGGGTAGGCACACAATATGACAGCAAAGATTTGCAATTGACGAGTGCAGATTAGCGATTGTTCAATCCGGATCCAAAGTACAAATCACAGCTCCTAGCTAAGACGTGTCGAGACGTAGCGCAACAAGTTGAAAACAATGGACGATGGAAAGAACGCACAGAACAAGCAAATAACACGAATTTTTCCTTTTTCCTGAATTTTTCCCAGATTTTTCCAAAAGGCACAGGTGGGAATCAAACTTTTTTATTTTTTCATCATTTTTCTATAATTTTCTCTGAACAAGGACCAAAAAAGATGGAACCACAAAAATTGGCACCTACAACTGAGGTGGGATGTGGTCTACAGAAATACAGCACGTTCTCTGAAAAGCGTGCAAAAACTTTGATAATTTTTTTCTTTATTTTTCTGAATTCTTTTGGCAATTTTGATAAAACCAAACAGTGCGAAGCAATCTATTATTGAGCATGGGTAACAGTTGCAAGATGAACCTGTGCTGCTAGAAGAATATGTGGAGCTATGGGTAGCACACAATATGACAGCAAGGATTAGCAATTAACAAGCACAGATTAGCGATTGTTCAATCCGGATCCAAAGTACAAATCACAGCAGCTGGCTAAGATGTGTCGAGACGTAGCGCAACTAGGTGAAAACAAAGGACGATGGAAAGAACGCACAGAACAAGCAAATAACACGGATTTTTCCTTTGTCCTAAATTTTTCCCTGATTTTTCCAAAAGGCACCAGTAGAAATCAAACTTTTTTATTTTTTCACTATTTTTTATAATTTTCTTTGAACAAGGATAAAAAAACATTCAACCACAAAAATTGGCACCTACAACTGAGGTGGGATGTGGTCTATAGAAATACAGCACGTTCTCTAAAAAGCGTGCAAAAACTTTGATAATTTTTTTTCTTTATTTTTCTGAATTTTTTTGGCAATTTTGATGAAACCAAACAGGGTGAACCAATCTGATGTTGAGCATGGGTAACAGTTGCAAGATGAACCTGTAGTGATAGAAGAATATGTGGAGCTATGGGTAGACACACAATATGACAGCAAGGATTAGCAATTAACGAGTGCAGATTAGCGATTGTTCAATCCGGATCCAAAGTACAAATCACAGCTGCTGGCTAAGACGTGTCGAGACATAGCGCAACAAGGTGAAAACAAAGGACGATGGAAAGAACGCACAGAACAAGCAAATAACACGGATTTTTCCTTTTTTCCTGAATTTTTCCCTGATTTTTCCAAAAGGCACCGGTGGGAATCAAACTTTTTTATTTTTTCACTATTTTTTTATTATTTTCTCTGAACAAGGATCAAAAAAGATGCAACCACAAAAATTGGCACCTACAACTGAGGTGGGATGTGGTCTACAGAAATATACCACGTTCTCTGAAAAGCGTGCAAAAACTTTGACAATCTTTTTTCTATATTTTCCTGAATTTTTTTGGCAATTTTGATGAAACCAAACAAGGCGACCCAATCTGTTGTTGAGCGTGGGTAACCGTTGCAAGATGAACCTGTGCTGATAGAAGAATATGTGGGGCTATGGGTAGGCACACAATATGACAGCAAAGATTTGCAATTGACGAGTGCAGATTAGCGATTGTTCAATCCGGATCCAAAGTACAAATCACAGCTCCTAGCTAAGACGTGTCGAGACGTAGCGCAACAAGTTGAAAACAATGGACGATGGAAAGAACGCACAGAACAAGCAAATAACACGAATTTTTCCTTTTTCCTAAATTTTTCCCAGATTTTTCCAAAAGGCACAGGTGGGAATCAAACTTTTTTATTTTTTCATCATTTTTCTATAATTTTCTCTGAACAAGGACCAAAAAAGATGGAACCACAAAAATTGGCACCTACAACTGAGGTGGGATGTGGTCTACAGAAATACAGCACGTTCTCTGAAAAGCGTGCAAAAACTTTGATAATTTTTTTCTTTATTTTTCTGAATTCTTTTGGCAATTTTGATAAAACCAAACAGGGCGAAGCCATCTATTATTGAGCATGGGTAACAGTTGCAAGATGAACCTGTGCTGATAGAAGAATATGTGGAGCTATGGGTAGCACACAATATGACAGCAAGGATTAGCAATTAACAAGCACAGATTAGCGATTGTTCAATCCGGATCCAAAGTACAAATCACAGCAGCTGGCTAAGATGTGTTGAGACGTAGCGCAACAAGGTGAAAACAAAGGACGATGGAAAGAACGCACAGAACAAGCAAATAACACAGATTTTTCCTTTGTCCTGAATTTTTCCCTGATTTTTCCAAAAGGCACCAGTAGAAATCAAACTTTTTTATTTTTTCACTATTTTTTATAATTTTCTTTGAACAAGGATAAAAAAAGATTCAACCACAAAAATTGGCACCTACAACTGAGGTGGGATGTGGTCTATAGAAATACAGCACGTTCTCTAAAAAGCGTGCAAAAACTTTGATAATTTTTTTTCTTTATTTTTCTGAATTTTTTTGGCAATTTTGATGAAACCAAATAGGGTGAACCAATCTGATGTTGAGCGTGGGTAACAGTTGCAAGATGAACCTGTAGTGATAGAAGAATATGTGGAGCTATGGGTAGACACACAATATGACAGCAAGGATTAGCAATTAACGAGTGCAGATTAGCGATTGTTCAATCCGGATCCAAAGTACAAATCACAGCTGCTGGCTAAGACGTGTCGAGACGTAGCGCAAAAAGGTGAAAACAAAGGACGATGGAAAGAACGCACAAAACTAGCAAATAACATGGATTTTTCCTTTTTGCTGAATTTTCCCTGATTTTTCCAAAAGGCACTAGTGGGAATTAAACTTTTTTATCTTTTCACTATTTTTCTATAATTTTTCCTGAACAAGGACCAAAAAAGACGCAACCACAAAAATTGGCACCTACAACTGAGGTGGGATGTGGTCTACAGAAATATAGCACGTTCTCTGAAAACCATGCAAAAACTTTGACAATTTTTTCTTTATTTTCTTGAATTTTTTTGGCAATTTTGATAAAACCAAACAGGGCGAACCAATCTGTTGTTGAGCGTGGGTAACAGCTGCAAGATGAACCTGTGCTAATAGAAGAATATGTGGAGCGATGGGTAGGCACACAATATGACCACAAGGATTAGTAATTAACGAGTGCAGATTAGCGGTTGTTCAATCCGGATCCAAAGTACAAATCACAACTGCTGGCTAAAATGTGTCGAGACGTAGCGCAACAAGGTGAAAACAAAGGACGATGGAAAGAACCCACAGAAAAAGCAAATAACACGGATTTTTCTTTTTTCCTGAATTTTTACCTGATTTTTCCAAAAGGCACTCGTGGGAATCAAACTTTTTTATTTTTTTACTATTTTTTTTATAATTCTTCCTGAACAAGGACCAAAAAAGATGCAAAAACAAAAATTGGCACCTACAACTGAGGTGGGATGTGGTCTACAGAAATATAGCACGTTCTCTGAAAAGCGTGTAAAAAGTTTGACAATTTTTTTCTTTATTTTCCTAAATTTTTTTGGCAATTTTGATGAAACCAAACAGGGTGAACCAATCTGTTGTTGAGCGTGGGTAACAGTTGCAAGATGAACCTGTGCAGATAGAAGAATATGTGGAGCGATGGGTAGGCACACAATATGACAGCAAGGATTAGTAATTAACGAGTGCAGATTAGCGATTGTTCAATCCGGATCCAAAGTACAAATCACAGCTGCTGGCTAAGACGTGTCGAGACGTAGCGCAACAAGGTGAAAACAAAGGACGATGAAAAGAATGCACAAAACAAGCAAATAACATGGATTTTTCCTTTTTCCTGATTTTTTCCCTGATTTTTCCAAAAGGCACTAGTGGGAATTAAACTTTTTTATTTTTTCACTATTTTTTTATAATTTTCCCTGAACAAGGACCAAAAAAGACGCAACCACAAAAATTGGCACCTACAACTGAGGTGGGATGTGGTCCACAGAAATATAGCACGTTCTCTGAAAAGCGTGCAAAATGTTTGACAATTTTTTTTTCTTTATTTTCCTAAATTTTTTTGGCAATTTTCATGAAACCAAACAGGGCGAAGCAATCTATTGTTGAGCGTGGGTAACAGTTGCAAGATGAACCTGTGCTGATAGAAGAATATGTGGAGCTATGGGTAGGCACACAATATGACAGCAAGGATTAGCAATTAACAAGCGCGGATTAGCGATTGTTCAATCCGGATCCAAAGTACAAATCACAGCTGCTGGCTAAGACGTGTCGAGACGTAGCGCAACAAGGTGAAAATAAAGGACGATGGAAAGAACGCACAGAACAAGCAAATAACATGGATTTTTCCTTTTTCCTGAATTTTTCCCTGATTTTTCCAAAATGCACGGGTGGGAATCAAACTTTTTTATTTTTTCACTATTTTTTTATAATTTTCTCTAAACAAGGATAAAAAAAGATGCAACCACAAAAAGTGGCACCTACAACTGAGGTGGGATGTGGTCTACAGAAATATAGCACGTTCTCTGAAAAGCGTGTAACAACTTTGACAATTTTTTTTTCTTTATTTTCCTGAATTTTTTTGGCAATTTTGATAAAACCAAACAGGGCGAACCAATCTGTTGTTGAGCGTGGGTAACAGCTGCAAGATGAACCTGTGCTGTTAGAAGAATATGTGGAGCGATGGGTAGGAACACATTATGACCGCAAGGATTAGCAATTAACGAGTGCAGATTAGCGGTTGTTCAATCCGGATCCAAAGTACAAATCACAACTGCTGGCTAAAACGTGTCGAGACGTAGCGCAACAAGGTGAAAACAAAGGACGATGGAAAGAACCCACACAACAAGCAAATAACACAGATTTTTCTTTTTTCCTGAATTTTTCCCTGATTTTTCCGAAAGGCACTCGTGGGAATCAAACTTTTTTATTTTTTTACTATTTTTTTTATAATTTTTCCTGAACAAGGACCAAAAAAGATGCGACCACAAAAATTGGCACCTACAACTGAGGTGGGATGCGGTCTACAGAAATATAGCACGTTCTCTGAAAAGCGTGCAAAAAGTTTGACAATTTTTTTTCTTTATTTTCCTAAATTTTTATGGCAATTTTGATGAAACCAAATAGGGCGAACCAATCTGTTGTTGAGCGTGGGTAACAGTTGCAAGATGAACCTGTGCAGATAGAAGAATATGTGGTGCGATGGGTAGGCACACAATATGACAGCAAGGATTAGTAATTAACGAGTGCAGATTAACGATTGTTCAATCCGGATCCAAAGTACAAATCACAGCTGCTGGCTAAGACGTGTCGAGACGTAGCGCAACAAGGTGAAAACAAAGGACGATGAAAAGAACGCACAGAACAAGCAAATAACATGGATTTTTCCTTTTTCCTAATTTTTTCCCTGATTTTTCCAAAAGGCACTAGTGGGAATTAAACTTTTTTATTTTTTCACTATTTTTTTATAATTTTCCCCGTACAAGGACCAAAAAAGACGCAACCACAAAAATTGGCACCTACAACTGAGGTGGGATGTGGTCTACAGAAATATAGCACGTTCTCTAAAAAGCGTGCAAAAAGTTTGATAATTTTTTTTCTTTATTTTCCTAAATTTTTTTGGCAATTTTCATGAAACCAAACAGGGCGAAGCAATCTATTGTTGAGCGTGGGTAACAGTTGCAAGATGAACCTGTGCTGATAGAAGAATATGTGGAGCCATGGGTAGGCACACAATATGACAGCAAGGATTAGCAATTAACAAGCGCGGATTAGCGATTGTTCAATCCGGATCCAAAGTACAAATCACAGCTGCTGGCTAAGACGTGTCGAGACGTAGCGCAACAAGGTGAAAACAAAGGACGATGGAAAGAACGAACAGAACAAGCAAATAACACGGATTTTTCCTTTTTCCTGAATTTTTCCCTGATTTTTCCAAAAGGCACGGGTGGGAATAAACTTTTTTATTTTTTCACTATTTTCTTATAATTTTCTCTGAACAAGGATAAAAAAAGATGCAACCACAAAAAGTGGCACCTACAACTGAGGTGGGATGTGGTATAGAGAAATACAGCACTTTCTCTGAAAAGCATGTAACAACTTTGACAATTTTTTTTCTTTATTTTCCTGAATTTTTTTGGTAATTTTGATGAAACCAAACAGGGCAAAGCAATCTATTGTTGAGCGTGGGTAACAGTTGCAAGATGAACCTGTGCTGATAGAAGAATATGTGGAGCTATGGGTAGGCACACAATATGACAGCAAGGATTAGCAATTAACGAGTGCAGATTAGCGATTGTTTAATCCGGATCTAAAGTACAAATCATAGCTGCTGGCTAAGACATGTCGAGACGTAGCGCAACAAGGTGAAAACAAAGGACGATGAAAAGAACGCACAGAACAAGCAAATAACACGGATTTTTCCTTTTTCCTGAATTTTTCCATGATTTTTCCGAAAGGCACTCGTGGGAATTAAGCTTTTTTATTTTTTCACTATTTTTTATAATTTTCTCTGAACAAGGACCAAAAAAGATGCAACCACAAAAATTAGCACCTACAACTAAGGTGGGATGTGGTCTACAGAAATATAGCACATTCTCTAAAAAGCATGCAAAAACTTGGACAATTTTTTTCTTTATTTTTCTGAATTTTTTTGGCAATTTTGATGAAACCAAACAGGACGAACCAATCTGTTGGTGAGCGTGGGTAACAGTTGCAAGATGAACCTGTGCTGATAGAAGAATATGTGGAGCTATGGGTAGGCACACAATATGATAGCAAGGATTAGTAATTAGCGAGTGCAGATTAGCGATTGTTCAATCCGGATCCAAAGTACAAATCACAGCTGCTGGCTAAGACGTGTCAAGACGTAGCGCAACAAGGTGAAAACAAAGGACGATGGAAAGAACGCACAGAACAAGAAAATAACACAGATTTTTCCTTTTTCCTGAATTTTTCCCTGATTTTTCCAAAAGGCACCGGTGGGAATCAAACTTTTTTATTTTTTCACCATTTTTCTATAATTTTCTCTGAACAAGGACCAAAAAAGATGCAACCACAAAAATTAGCACCTACAACTGAGGTGGGATGTGGTCTACAGAAATATAGCACGTTCTTTGAAAAAGCGTGCAAAAACTTTGACAATCTTTTTTCTTTATTTTCCTGAATTTTTTTGGCAATTTTGATGAAACCAAACAGGGCGAACCAATCTGTTGTTGAGCGTGGGTAACAGTTGCAAGATGAACATGTGCTGGTAGAAGAATATGTGGAGCTATGGGTAGGCACACAATATGACAGCAAGGATTAGCAATTAACGAGTGCAGATTAGCGATTGTTCAATCCAGATCCAAAGTACAAATCACAGCTGCTGGCTAAGACGTGTCGAGACGTAGCGCAACAAGGCTAAAACAAAGGACGATGGAAAGAACGCACAGAACAAGCAAATAACACGAATTTTTTCTTTTTCCAGAATTTTTCCCTGATTTTTCCAAAAGGCACCGGTGGGAATCAAACTTTTTTATTTTTTCACTATTTTTTTATTATTTTCTCTGAACAAGGATCAAAAAAGATGCAACCACAAAAATTGGCACCTACAACTGAGGTGGGATGTGGTCTACAGAAATATACCACGTTCTCTGAAAAGCGTGCAAAAACTTTGACAATCTTTTTTCTATATTTTCCTGAATTTTTTTGGCAATTTTGATGAAACCAAACAGGGCGAACCAATCTGTTGTTGAGCGTGGGTAACAGTTGCAAGATGAACCTGTGCTGATAGAAGAATATGTGGGGCTAAGGGTAGGCACACAATATGACAGCAAAGATTTGCAATTGACGAGTGCAGATTAGCGATTGTTCAATCCGGATCCAAAGTACAAATCACAGCTCCTAGCTAAGACGTGTCGAGACGTAGCGCAACAAGTTGAAAACAATGGACGATGGAAAGAACGCACAGAACAAGCAAATAACACGAATTTTTCCTTTTTCCTGAATTTTTCCCAGATTTTTCCAAAAGGCACAGGTGGGAATCAAACTTTTTTATTTTTTCATCATTTTTCTATAATTCTTCCTGAACAAGGACCAAAAAAGATGCAAAAACAAAAATTGGCACCTACAACTGAGGTGGGATGTGGTCTACAAAAATATAGCACGTTCTCTGAAAAGCGTGCAAAAACTTTGATAATTTTTTTCTTTATTTTTCTGAATTCTTTTAGCAATTTTGATGAAACCAAACAGGGTGAACCAATCTGTTGTTGAGCGTGGGTAACAGTTGCAAGATGAACCTGTGCAGATAGAAGAATATGTGGAGCGATGGGTAGGCACACAATATGACAGCAAGGATTAGTAATTAACGAGTGCAGATTAGCGATTGTTCAATCCGGATCCAAAGTACAAATCACAGCTGCTGGCTAAGACGTGTCGAGACGTAGCGCAACAAGGTGAAAACAAAGGACGATGAAAAGAATGCACAAAACAAGCAAATAACAGTTGCAAGATGAACCTGTAGTGATAGAAGAATATGTGGAGCTATGGGTAGACACACAATATGACAGCAAGGATTAGCAATTAACGAGTGCAGATTAGCGATTGTTCAATCCGGATCCAAAGTACAAATCACAGCTGCTGGCTAAGACGTGTCGAGACGTAGCGCAAAAAGGTGAAAACAAAGGACGATGGAAAGAACGCACAAAACTAGCAAATAACATGGATTTTTCCTTTTTGCTGAATTTTCCCTGATTTTTCCAAAAGGCACTAGTGGGAATTAAACTTTTTTATTTTTTCACTATTTTTTTATAATTTTCCCTGAACAAGGACCAAAAAAGACGCAACCACAAAAATTGGCACCTACAACTGAGGTGGGATGTGGTCTACAGAAATATAGCACGTTCTCTGAAAACCATGCAAAAACTTTGACAATTTTTTCTTTATTTTCTTGAAATTTTTTGGCAATTTTGATAAAACCGAACAGGGCGAACCAATCTGTTGTTGAGCGTGGGTAACAGCTGCAAGATGAACCTGTGCTAATAGAAGAATATGTGGAGCGATGGGTAGGCACACAATATGACCACAAGGATTAGTAATTAACGAGTGCAGATTAGCGGTTGTTCAATCCGGATCCAAAGTACAAATCACAACTGCTGGCTAAAACGTGTCGAGACGTAGCGCAACAAGGTGAAAACAAAGGACGATGGAAAGAACCCACAGAAAAAGCAAATAACACGGATTTTTCTTTTTTCCTGAATTTTTCCCTGATTTTTCCAAAAGGCACTCGTGGGAATCAAACTTTTTTATTTTTTTACTATTTTTTTATAATTCTTCCTGAACAAGGACCAAAAAAGATGCAACCACAAAAATTGGCACCTACAACTGAGGTGAGATGTGGTCTACAGAAATACAGCACGTTCTCTGAAAAGCGTGCAAAAACTTTGACAATTTTTTTCTTTATTTTTCTGAATTCTTTTGGCAATTTTGATAAAACCAAACAGGGCGAAGCAATCTATTATTGAGCATGGGTAACAGTTGCAAGATGAACCTGTGCTAATAGAAGAATATGTGGAGCTATGGGTAGCACACAATATGACAGCAAGGATTAGCAATTAACAAGCACAGATTAGCGATTGTTCAATCCGGATCCAAAGTACAAATCGCAGCAGCTGGCTAAGATGTGTCGAGACGTAGCGCAACAAGGTGAAAACAAAGGACGATGGAAAGAACGCACAGAACAAGCAAATAACACGGATTTTTCCTTTGTCCTGAATTTTTCCCTGATTTTTCCAAAAGGCACCAGTAGAAATCAAACTTTTTTATTTTTTCACTATTTTTTATAATTTTCTTTGAACAAGGATAAAAAAAGATTCAACCACAAAAATTGGCACCTACAACTGAGGTGGGATGTGGTCTATCGAAATACAGCACGTTCTCTAAAAAGCGTGCAAAAACTTTGATAATTTTTTTTTCTTTATTTTTCTGAATTTTTTTGGCAATTTTGATGAAACCAAACAGGGTGAACCAATCTGATGTTGAGCGTGGGTAACAGTTGCAAGATGAACCTGTAGTGATAGAAGAATATGTGAAGCTATGGGTAGACACACAATATGACAGCAAGGATTAGCAATTAACGAGTGCAGATTAGCGATTGTTCAATCCGGATCCAAAGTACAAATCACAGCTGCTGGCTAAGACGTGTCGAGACATAGCGCAACAAGGTGAAAACAAAGGACGATGGAAAGAAATCACAGAACAAGCAAATAACACGAATTTTTCCTTTTTCCTGAATTTTTCCCTGATTTTTCCAAAAGGCACCGGTGGGAATCAAACTTTTTTATTTTTTCACTATTTTTTTATTATTTTCTCTGAACAAGGATCAAAAAAGATGCAACCACAAAAATTGGCACCTACAACTGAGGTGGGATGTGGTCTACAGAAATATACCACGTTCTCTGAAAAGCGTGCAAAAACTTTGACAATCTTTTTTCTTTATTTTCCTGAATTTTTTTGGCAATTTTGATGAAACCAAACAGGGCGAACCAATCTGTTGTTGAGCGTGGGTAACAGTTGCAAGATGAACCTGTGCTGATTGAAGAATATGTGGAGCTATGGGTAGCACACAATATGACAACAAGGATTAGCAATTAACAAGCACGGATTAGCGATTGTTCAATCCGGATCCAAAGTACAAATCACAGCAGCTGGCTAAGATGTGTCGAGACGTAGCGCAACAAGGTGAAAACAAAGGACGATGGAAAGAACGCACAGAACAAGCAAATAACACGGATTTTTCCTTTGTCCTGAATTTTTCCCAGATTTTTCCAAAAGGCACCAGTAGAAATCAAACTTTTTTATTTTTTCACTATTTTTTATAATTTTCTTTGAACAAGGATAAAAAAAGATTCAACCACAAAAATTGGCACCTACAACTGAGGTGGGATGTGGTCTATAGAAATACAGCACGTTCTCTAAAAAGCGTGCAAAAACTTTGACAATTTTTTTCTTTATTTTTCTGAATTCTTTTGGCAATTTTGATAAAACCAAACAGGGTGAAGCAATCTATTATTGAGCATGGGTAACAGTTGCAAGATGAACCTGTGCTGATAGAAGAATATGTGGAGCTATGGGTAGCACACAATATGACAGCAAGGATTAGCAATTAACAAGCACAGATTAGCGATTGTTCAATCCGGATCCAAAGTACAAATCACAGCAGCTGGCTAAGATGTGTCGAGACGCAGCACAACAAGGTGAAAACAAAGGACGATTGAAAGAACGCACAGAACAAGCAAATAACACGGATTTTTCCTTTGTCCTGAATTTTTCCCTGATTTCTCCAAAAGGCATCAGTAGAAATCAAACTTTTTTATTTTTTTACTATTTTTTATAATTTTCTTTGAACAAGGATAAAAAAAGATTCAACCACAAAAATTGGCACCTACAACTAAGGTGGGATGTGGTCTATAGAAATACAGCACATTCTCTGAAAAGCGTGCAAAAACTTTGACAATTTTTTTCTTTATTTTCCTGAATTTTTTTGGCAATTTTGATGAAACCAAACAGGACGAACCAATCTGTTGTTGAGCGTGGGTAATAGTTGTAAGATGAACCTGTGCTGATAGAAGAATATGTGGAGCTATGGGTAGGCACATAATATGACAACAAGGATTAGCAATTAGCGAGTGCAGATTAGCGATTGTTCAATCCGGATCCAAAGTACAAATCACAGCTCCTGGCTAAGACGTGTCGAGACGTAGCGCAACAAGGTGAAAACAAAGGACGATGGAAAGAACGCACAGAACAAGAAAATAACACGGATTTTTCCTTTTTCCTGAATTTTTCCCTGATTTTTCCAAAAGGCACCGGTGGGAATCAAACTTTTTTATTTTTTCACCATTTTTCTATAATTTTCTCTGAACAAGGACCAAAAAAGATGCAACCACAAAAATTAGCACCTACAACTGAGGTGGGATGTGGTCTACAGAAATATAGCACGTTCTCTGAAAAAGCGTGCAAAAACTTTGACAATCTTTTTTCTTTATTTTCCTGAATTTTTTTGGCAATTTTGATGAAACCAAACAGGGCGAACCAATCTGTTGTTGAGCGTGGGTAACAGTTGCAAGATGAACATGTGCTGGTAGAAGAATATGTGGAGCTATGGGTAGGCACACAATATGACAGCAAGGATTAGCAATTAACGAGTGCAGATTAGCGATTGTTCAATCCAGATCCAAAGTACAAATCACAGCTGCTGGCTAAGACGTGTCGAGACATAGCGCAACAAGGCGAAAACAAAGGACGATGGAAAGAACGCACAGAACAAGCAAATAACACGAATTTTTTCTTTTTCCTGAATTTTTCCCAGATTTTTCCAAAAGGCACCGGTGGGAATCAAACTTTTTTATTTTTTCACCATTTTTCTATAATTTTCTCTGAACAAGGACCAAAAAAGATGCAACCACAAAAATTAGCACCTACAACTGAGGTGGGATGTGGTCTACAGAAATATAGCACGTTCTTTGAAAAAGCGTGCAAAAACTTTGACAATCTTTTTTCTTTATTTTCCTGAATTTTTTTGGCAATTTTGATGAAACCAAACAGGGCGAACCAATCTGTTGTTGAGCGTGGGTAACAGTTGCAAGATGAACATGTGCTGGTAGAAGAATATGTGGAGCTATGGGTAGGCACACAATATGACAGCAAGGATTAGCAATTAACGAGTGCAGATTAGCGATTGTTCAATCCAGATCCAAAGTACAAATCACAGCTGCTGGCTAAGACGTGTCGAGACGTAGCGCAACAAGGCTAAAACAAAGGACGATGGAAAGAACGCACAGAACAAGCAAATAACACGAATTTTTTCTTTTTCCAGAATTTTTCCCTGATTTTTCCAAAAGGCACCGGTGGGAATCAAACTTTTTTATTTTTTCACTATTTTTTTATTATTTTCTCTGAACAAGGATCAAAAAAGATGCAACCACAAAAATTGGCACCTACAACTGAGGTGGGATGTGGTCTACAGAAATATACCACGTTCTCTGAAAAGCGTGCAAAAACTTTGACAATCTTTTTTCTATATTTTCCTGAATTTTTTTGGCAATTTTGATGAAACCAAACAGGGCGAACCAATCTGTTGTTGAGCGTGGGTAACAGTTGCAAGATGAACCTGTGCTGATAGAAGAATATGTGGGGCTAAGGGTAGGCACACAATATGACAGCAAAGATTTGCAATTGACGAGTGCAGATTAGCGATTGTTCAATCCGGATCCAAAGTACAAATCACAGCTCCTAGCTAAGACGTGTCGAGACGTAGCGCAACAAGTTGAAAACAATGGACGATGGAAAGAACGCACAGAACAAGCAAATAACACGAATTTTTCCTTTTTCCTGAATTTTTCCCAGATTTTTCCAAAAGGCACAGGTGGGAATCAAACTTTTTTATTTTTTCATCATTTTTCTATAATTCTTCCTGAACAAGGACCAAAAAAGATGCAAAAACAAAAATTGGCACCTACAACTGAGGTGGGATGTGGTCTACAAAAATATAGCACGTTCTCTGAAAAGCGTGCAAAAACTTTGATAATTTTTTTCTTTATTTTTCTGAATTCTTTTAGCAATTTTGATGAAACCAAACAGGGTGAACCAATCTGTTGTTGAGCGTGGGTAACAGTTGCAAGATGAACCTGTGCAGATAGAAGAATATGTGGAGCGATGGGTAGGCACACAATATGACAGCAAGGATTAGTAATTAACGAGTGCAGATTAGCGATTGTTCAATCCGGATCCAAAGTACAAATCACAGCTGCTGGCTAAGACGTGTCGAGACGTAGCGCAACAAGGTGAAAACAAAGGACGATGAAAAGAATGCACAAAACAAGCAAATAACAGTTGCAAGATGAACCTGTAGTGATAGAAGAATATGTGGAGCTATGGGTAGACACACAATATGACAGCAAGGATTAGCAATTAACGAGTGCAGATTAGCGATTGTTCAATCCGGATCCAAAGTACAAATCACAGCTGCTGGCTAAGACGTGTCGAGACGTAGCGCAAAAAGGTGAAAACAAAGGACGATGGAAAGAACGCACAAAACTAGCAAATAACATGGATTTTTCCTTTTTGCTGAATTTTCCCTGATTTTTCCAAAAGGCACTAGTGGGAATTAAACTTTTTTATTTTTTCACTATTTTTTTATAATTTTCCCTGAACAAGGACCAAAAAAGACGCAACCACAAAAATTGGCACCTACAACTGAGGTGGGATGTGGTCTACAGAAATATAGCACGTTCTCTGAAAACCATGCAAAAACTTTGACAATTTTTTCTTTATTTTCTTGAAATTTTTTGGCAATTTTGATAAAACCGAACAGGGCGAACCAATCTGTTGTTGAGCGTGGGTAACAGCTGCAAGATGAACCTGTGCTAATAGAAGAATATGTGGAGCGATGGGTAGGCACACAATATGACCACAAGGATTAGTAATTAACGAGTGCAGATTAGCGGTTGTTCAATCCGGATCCAAAGTACAAATCACAACTGCTGGCTAAAACGTGTCGAGACGTAGCGCAACAAGGTGAAAACAAAGGACGATGGAAAGAACGCACAGAACAAGAAAATAACACAGATTTTTCCTTTTTCCTGAATTTTTCCCTGATTTTTCCAAAAGGCACCGGTGGGAATCAAACTTTTTTATTTTTTCACCATTTTTCTATAATTTTCTCTGAACAAGGACCAAAAAAGATGCAACCACAAAAATTAGCACCTACAACTGAGGTGGGATGTGGTCTACAGAAATATAGCACGTTCTTTGAAAAAGCGTGCAAAAACTTTGACAATCTTTTTTCTTTATTTTCCTGAATTTTTTTGGCAATTTTGATGAAACCAAACAGGGCGAACCAATCTGTTGTTGAGCGTGGGTAACAGTTGCAAGATGAACATGTGCTGGTAGAAGAATATGTGGAGCTATGGGTAGGCACACAATATGATAGCAAGGATTAGCAATTAACGAGTGCAGATTAGCGATTGTTCAATCCAGATCCAAAGTACAAATCACAGCTGCTGGCTAAGACGTGTCGAGACGTAGCGCAACAAGGCTAAAACAAAGGACGATGGAAAGAACGCACAGAACAAGCAAATAACACGAATTTTTTCTTTTTCCAGAATTTTTCCCTGATTTTTCCAAAAGGCACCGGTGGGAATCAAACTTTTTTATTTTTTCACTATTTTTTTATTATTTTCTCTGAACAAGGATCAAAAAAGATGCAACCACAAAAATTGGCACCTACAACTGAGGTGGGATGTGGTCTACAGAAATATACCACGTTCTCTGAAAAGCGTGCAAAAACTTTGACAATCTTTTTTCTATATTTTCCTGAATTTTTTTGGCAATTTTGATGAAACCAAACAGGGCGAACCAATCTGTTGTTGAGCGTGGGTAACAGTTGCAAGATGAACCTGTGCTGATAGAAGAATATGTGGGGCTAAGGGTAGGCACACAATATGACAGCAAAGATTTGCAATTGACGAGTGCAGATTAGCGATTGTTCAATCCGGATCCAAAGTACAAATCACAGCTCCTAGCTAAGACGTGTCGAGACGTAGCGCAACAAGTTGAAAACAATGGACGATGGAAAGAACGCACAGAACAAGCAAATAACACGAATTTTTCCTTTTTCCTGAATTTTTCCCAGATTTTTCCAAAAGGCACAGGTGGGAATCAAACTTTTTTATTTTTTCATCATTTTTCTATAATTCTTCCTGAACAAGGACCAAAAAAGATGCAAAAACAAAAATTGGCACCTACAACTGAGGTGGGATGTGGTCTACAGAAATATAGCACGTTCTCTGAAAAGCGTGCAAAAACTTTGATAATTTTTTTCTTTATTTTTCTGAATTCTTTTAGCAATTTTGATGAAACCAAACAGGGTGAACCAATCTGTTGTTGAGCGTGGGTAACAGTTGCAAGATGAACCTGTGCAGATAGAAGAATATGTGGAGCGATGGGTAGGCACACAATATGACAGCAAGGATTAGTAATTAACGAGTGCAGATTAGCGATTGTTCAATCCGGATCCAAAGTACAAATCACAGCTGCTGGCTAAGACGTGTCGAGACGTAGCGCAACAAGGTGAAAACAAAGGACGATGAAAAGAATGCACAAAACAAGCAAATAACAGTTGCAAGATGAACCTGTAGTGATAGAAGAATATGTGGAGCTATGGGTAGACACACAATATGACAGCAAGGATTAGCAATTAACGAGTGCAGATTAGCGATTGTTCAATCCGGATCCAAAGTACAAATCACAGCTGCTGGCTAAGACGTGTGGAGACGTAGCGCAAAAAGGTGAAAACAAAGGACGATGGAAAGAACGCACAAAACTAGCAAATAACATGGATTTTTCCTTTTTGCTGAATTTTCCCTAATTTTTCCAAAAGGCACTAGTGGGAATTAAACTTTTTTATTTTTTCACTATTTTTTTATAATTTTCCCTGAACAAGGACCAAAAAAGACGCAACCACAAAAATTGGCACCTACAACTGAGGTGGGATGTGGTCTACAGAAATATAGCACGTTCTCTGAAAACCATGCAAAAACTTTGACAAATTTTTCTTTATTTTCTTGAAATTTTTTGGCAATTTTGATAAAACCGAACAGGGCGAACCAATCTGTTGTTGAGCGTGGGTAACAACTGCAAGATGAACCTGTGCTAATAGAAGAATATGTGGAGCGATGGGTAGGCACACAATATGACCACAAGGATTAGTAATTAACGAGTGCAGATTAGCGGTTGTTCAATCCGGATCCAAAGTACAAATCACAACTGCTGGCTAAAACGTGTCGAGACGTAGCGCAACAAGGTGAAAACAAAGGACGATGGAAAGAACCCACAGAAAAAGCAAATAACACGGATTTTTCTTTTTTCCTGAATTTTTCCCTGATTTTTCCAAAAGGCACTCGTGGGAATCAAACTTTTTTATTTTTTTACTATTTTTTTATAATTCTTCCTGAACAAGGACCAAAAAAGATGCAACCACAAAAATTGGCACCTACAACTGAGGTGAGATGTGGTCTACAGAAATACAGCACGTTCTCTGAAAAGCGTGCAAAAACTTTGACAATTTTTTTCTTTATTTTTCTGAATTCTTTTGGCAATTTTGATAAAACCAAACAGGGCGAAGCAATCTATTATTGAGCATGGGTAACAGTTGCAAGATGAACCTGTGCTAATAGAAGAATATGTGGAGCTATGGGTAGCACACAATATGACAGCAAGGATTAGCAATTAACAAGCACAGATTAGCGATTGTTCAATCCGGATCCAAAGTACAAATCACAGCAGCTGGCTAAGATGTGTCGAGACGTAGCGCAACAAGGTGAAAACAAAGGACGATGGAAAGAACGCACAGAACAAGCAAATAACACGGATTTTTCCTTTGTCCTGAATTTTTCCCTGATTTTTCCAAAAGGCACCAGTAGAAATCAAACTTTTTTATTTTTTCACTATTTTTTATAATTTTCTTTGAACAAGGATAAAAAAAGATTCAACCACAAAAATTGGCACCTACAACTGAGGTGGGATGTGGTCTATAGAAATACAGCACGTTCTCTAAAAAGCGTGCAAAAACTTTGATAATTTTTTTTCTTTATTTTTCTGAATTTTTTTGGCAATTTTGATGAAACCAAACAGGGTGAACCAATCTGATGTTGAGCGTGGGTAACAGTTGCAAGATGAACCTGTAGTGATAGAAGAATATGTGAAGCTATGGGTAGACACACAATATGACAGCAAGGATTAGCAATTAACGAGTGCAGATTAGCGATTGTTCAATCCGGATCCAAAGTACAAATCACAGCTGCTGGCTAAGACGTGTCGAGACATAGCGCAACAAGGTGAAAACAAAGGACGATGGAAAGAACGCACAGAACAAGCAAATAACACGAATTTTTCCTTTTTCCTGAATTTTTCCCTGATTTTTCCAAAAGGCACCGGTGGGAATCAAACTTTTTTATTTTTTCACTATTTTTTTATTATTTTCTCTGAACAAGGATCAAAAAAGATGCAACCACAAAAATTGGCACCTACAACTGAGGTGGGATGTGGTCTACAGAAATATACCACGTTCTCTGAAAAGCGTGCAAAAACTTTGACAATCTTTTTTCTTTATTTTCCTGAATTTTTTTGGCAATTTTGATGAAACCAAACAGGGCGAACCAATCTGTTGTTGAGCGTGGGTAACAGTTGCAAGATGAACCTGTGCTGATTGAAGAATATGTGGAGCTATGGGTAGCACACAATATGACAACAAGGATTAGCAATTAACAAGCACGAATTAGCGATTGTTCAATCCGGATCCAAAGTACAAATCACAGCAGCTGGCTAAGATGTGTCGAGACGTAGCGCAACAAGGTGAAAACAAAGGACGATGGAAAGAACGCACAGAACAAGCAAATAACACGGATTTTTCCTTTGTCCTGAATTTTTCCCAGATTTTTCCAAAAGGCACCAGTAGAAATCAAACTTTTTTATTTTTTCACTATTTTTTATAATTTTCTTTGAACAAGGATAAAAAAAGATTCAACCACAAAAATTGGCACCTACAACTGAGGTGGGATGTGGTCTATAGAAATACAGCACGTTCTCTAAAAAGCGTGCAAAAACTTTGACAATTTTTTTCTTTATTTTTCTGAATTCTTTTGGCAATTTTGATAAAACCAAACAGGGTGAAGCAATCTATTATTGAGCATGGGTAACAGTTGCAAGATGAACCTGTGCTGATAGAAGAATATGTGGAGCTATGGGTAGCACACAATATGACAGCAAGGATTAGCAATTAACAAGCACAGATTAGCGATTGTTCAATCCGGATCCAAAGTACAAATCACAGCAGCTGGCTAAGATGTGTCGAGACGCAGCACAACAAGGTGAAAACAAAGGACGATTGAAAGAACGCACAGAACAAGCAAATAACACGGATTTTTCCTTTGTCCTGAATTTTTCCCTGATTTCTCCAAAAGGCATCAGTAGAAATCAAACTTTTTTATTTTTTTACTATTTTTTATAATTTTCTTTGAACAAGGATAAAAAAAGATTCAACCACAAAAATTGGCACCTACAACTAAGGTGGGATGTGGTCTATAGAAATACAGCACATTCTCTGAAAAGCGTGCAAAAACTTTGACAATTTTTTTCTTTATTTTCCTGAATTTTTTTGGCAATTTTGATGAAACCAAACAGGACGAACCAATCTGTTGTTGAGCGTGGGTAATAGTTGTAAGATGAACCTGTGCTGATAGAAGAATATGTGGAGCTATGGGTAGGCACATAATATGACAACAAGGATTAGCAATTAGCGAGTGCAGATTAGCGATTGTTCAATCCGGATCCAAAGTACAAATCACAGCTCCTGGCTAAGACGTGTCGAGACGTAGCGCAACAAGGTGAAAACAAAGGACGATGGAAAGAACGCACAGAACAAGAAAATAACACGGATTTTTCCTTTTTCCTGAATTTTTCCCTGATTTTTCCAAAAGGCACCGGTGGGAATCAAACTTTTTTATTTTTTCACCATTTTTCTATAATTTTCTCTGAACAAGGACCAAAAAAGATGCAACCACAAAAATTAGCACCTACAACTGAGGTGGGATGTGGTCTACAGAAATATAGCACGTTCTCTGAAAAAGCGTGCAAAAACTTTGACAATCTTTTTTCTTTATTTTCCTGAATTTTTTTGGCAATTTTGATGAAACCAAACAGGGCGAACCAATCTGTTGTTGAGCGTGGGTAACAGTTGCAAGATGAACATGTGCTGGTAGAAGAATATGTGGAGCTATGGGTAGGCACACAATATGACAGCAAGGATTAGCAATTAACGAGTGCAGATTAGCGATTGTTCAATCCAGATCCAAAGTACAAATCACAGCTGCTGGCTAAGACGTGTCGAGACATAGCGCAACAAGGCGAAAACAAAGGACGATGGAAAGAACGCACAGAACAAGCAAATAACACGAATTTTTTCTTTTTCCTGAATTTTTCCCAGATTTTTTGCAAAAGGCACAGGTGGGAATCAAACTTTTTTATTTTTTCATCATTTTTCTATAATTTTCTCTGAACAAGGACCAAAAAAGATGCAACCACAAAAATTGGCACCTACAACTGAGGTGAGATGTGGTCTACAGAAATACAGCACGTTCTCTAAAAAGCGTGCAAAAACTTTGACAATTTTTTCTTTATTTTTCTGAATTCTTTTGGCAATTTTGATAAAACCAAACAGTGCGAAGCAATCTATTATTGAGCATGGGTAACAGTTGCAAGATGAACCTGTGCTGCTAGAAGAATATGTGGAGCTATGGGTAGCACACAATATGACAGCAAGGATTAGCAATTAACAAGCACAGATTAGCGATTGTTCAATCCAGATCCAAAGTACAAATCACAGCAGCTGGCTAAGATGTGTCGAGACGTAGCGCAACTAGGTGAAAACAAAGGACGATGGAAAGAACACACAGAACAAGCAAATAACACGGATTTTTCCTTTGTCCTAAATTTTTCCCTGATTTTTCCAAAAGGCACCAGTAGAAATCAAACTTTTTTATTTTTTCACTATTTTTTATAATTTTCTTTGAACAAGGATAAAAAAACATTCAACCACAAAATTGGCACCTACAACTGAGGTGGGATGTGGTCTATAGAAATACAGCACGTTCTCTAAAAAGCGTGCAAAAACTTTGATAATTTTTTTTCTTTATTTTTCTGAATTTTTTTGGCAATTTTGATGAAACCAAACAGGGTGAACCAATCTGATGTTGAGCACGGGTAACAGTTGCAAGATGAACCTGTAGTGATAGAAGAATATGTGGAGCTATGGGTAGACACACAATATGACAGCAAGGATTAGCAATTAACGAGTGCAGATTAGCGATTGTTCAATCCGGATCCAAAGTACAAATCACAGCTGCTGGCTAAGACGTGTCGAGACATAGCGCAACAAGGTGAAAACAAAGGACGATGGAAAGAACGCACAGAACAAGCAAATAACACGGATTTTTCCTTTTTTCCTGAATTTTTCCCCGATTTTTCCAAAAGGCACCGGTGGGAATCAAACTTTTTTATTTTTTCACTATTTTTTTATTATTTTCTCTGAACAAGGATCAAAAAAGATGCAACCACAAAAATTGGCACCTACAACTGAGGTGGGATGTGGTCTACAGAAATATACCACGTTCTCTGAAAAGCGTGCAAAAACTTTGACAATCTTTTTTCTATATTTTCATGAATTTTTTTGGCAATTTTGATGAAACCAAACAGGGCGACCCAATCTGTTGTTGAGCGTGGGTAACCGTTGCAAGATGAACCTGTGCTGATAGAAGAATATGTGGGGCTATGGGTAGGCACACAATATGACAGCAAAGATTTGCAATTGACGAGTGCAGATTAGCGATTGTTCAATCCGGATCCAAAGTACAAATCACAGCTCCTAGCTAAGACGTGTCGAGACGTAGCACAACAAGTTGAAAACAATGGACGATGGAAAGAACGCACAGAACAAGCAAATAACACGAATTTTTCCTTTTTCCTGAATTTTTCCCAGATTTTTCCAAAAGGCACAGGTGAGAATCAAACTTTTTTATTTTTTCATCATTTTTCTATAATTTTCTCTGAACAAGGACCAAAAAAGATGGAACCACAAAAATTGGCACCTACAACTGAGGTGGGATGTGGTCTACAGAAATACAGCACGTTCTCTGAAAAGCGTGCAAAAACTTTGATAATTTTTTTCTTTATTTTTCTGAATTCTTTTGGCAATTTTGATAAAACCAAATAGGGCGAAGCCATCTATTATTGAGCATGGGTAACAGTTGCAAGATGAACCTGTGCTGATAGAAGAATATGTGGAGCTATGGGTAGCACACAATATGACAGCAAGGATTAGCAATTAACAAGCACAGATTAGCGATTGTTCAATCCGGATCCAAAGTACAAATCACAGCAGCTGGCTAAGATGTGTTGAGACGTAGCGCAACAAGGTGAAAACAAAGGACGATGGAAAGAACGCACAGAACAAGCAAATAACACAGATTTTTCCTTTGTCCTGAATTTTTCCCTGATTTTTCCAAAAGGCACCAGTAGAAATCAAACTTTTTTATTTTTTCACTATTTTTTATAATTTTCTTTGAACAAGGATAAAAAAAGATTCAACCACAAAAATTGGCACCTACAACTGAGGTGGGATGTGGTCTATAGAAATACAGCACGTTCTCTAAAAAGCGTGCAAAAACTTTGATAATTTTTTTTCTTTATTTTTCTGAATTTTTTTGGCAATTTTGATGAAACCAAACAGGGTGAACCAATCTGATGTTGAGCGTGGGTAACAGTTGCAAGATGAACCTGTAGTGATAGAAGAATATGTGGAGCTATGGGTAGACACACAATATGACAGCAAGGATTAGCAATTAACGAGTGCAGATTAGCGATTGTTCAATCCGGATCCAAAGTACAAATCACAGCTGCTGGCTAAGACGTGTCGAGACGTAGCGCAAAAAAGTGAAAACAAAGGACGATGGAAAGAACGCACAAAACTAGCAAATAACATGGATTTTTCCTTTTTGCTGAATTTTCCCTGATTTTTCCAAAAGGCACTAGTGGGAATTAAACTTTTTTATTTTTTCACTATTTTTTTATAATTTTCCCTGAACAAGGACCAAAAAAGACGCAACCACAAAAATTGGCACCTACAACTGAGGTGGGATGTGGTCTACAGAAATATAGCACGTTCTCTGAAAACCATGCAAAAACTTTGACAATTTTTTCTTTATTTTCTTGAATTTTTTTGGCAATTTTGATAAAACCAAACAGGGCGAACCAATCTGTTGTTGAGCGTGGGTAACAGCTGCAAGATGAACCTGTGCTAATAGAAGAATATGTGGAGCGATGGGTAGGCACACAATATGACCACAAGGATTAGTAATTAACGAGTGCAGATTAGCGGTTGTTCAATCCGGATCCAAAGTACAAATCATAACTGCTGGCTAAAATGTGTCGAGACGTAGCGCAACAAGGTGAAAATAAAGGACGATGGAAAGAACCCACAGAAAAAGCAAATAACACAGATTTTTCTTTTTTCCTGAATTTTTACCTGATTTTTCCAAAAGGCACTCGTGGGAATCAAACTTTTTTATTTTTTTACTATTTTTTTATAATTCTTCCTGAACAAGGACCAAAAAAGATGCGAAAACAAAAATTGGCACCTACAACTGAGGTGGGATGTGGTCTACAGAAATATAGCACGTTCTCTGAAAAGCGTGTAAAAAGTTTGACAATTTTTTTCTTTATTTTCCTAAATTTTTTTGGCAATTTTGATGAAACCAAACAGGGTGAACCAATCTGTTGTTGAGCGTGGGTAACAGTTGCAAGATGAACCTGTGCAGATAGAAGAATATGTGGAGCGATGGGTAGGCACACAATATGACAGCAAGGATTAGTAATTAACGAGTGCAGATTAGCGATTGTTCAATCCGGATCCAAAGTACAAATCACAGCTGCTGGCTAAGACGTGTCGAGACGTAGCGCAACAAGGTGAAAACAAAGGACGATGAAAAGAATGCACAAAACAAGCAAATAACATGGATTTTTCCTTTTTCCTGATTTTTTCCCTGATTTTTCCAAAAGGCACTAGTGGGAATTAAACTTTTTTATTTTTTCACTATTTTTTTATAATTTTCCCTGAACAAGGACCAAAAAAGACGCAACCACAAAAATTGGCACCTACAACTGAGGTGGGATGTGGTCCACAGAAATATAGCACGTTCTCTGAAAAGCGTGCAAAATGTTTGACAATTTTTTTTCTTTATTTTCCTAAATTTTTTTGGCAATTTTCATGAAACCAAACAGGGCGAAGCAATCTATTGTTGAGCGTGGGTAACAGTTGCAAGATGAACCTGTGCTGATAGAAGAATATGTGGAGCTATGGGTAGGCACACAATATGACAGCAAGGATTAGCAATTAACAAGCGCGGATTAGCGATTGTTCAATCCGGATCCAAAGTACAAATCACAGCTGCTGGCAAAGACGTGTCGAGACGTAGCGCAACAAGGTGAAAATAAAGGACGATGGAAAGAACGCACAGAACAAGCAAATAACATGGATTTTTCCTTTTTCCTGAATTTTTCCCTGATTTTTCCAAAATGCACGGGTGGGAATCAAACTTTTTTATTTTTTCACTATTTTTTTATAATTTTCTCTGAACAAGGATAAAAAAAGATGCAACCACAAAAAGTGGCACCTACAGCTGAGGTGGGATGTGGTCTACAGAAATATAGCACGTTCTCTGAAAAGCGTGTAACAACTTTGACAATTTTTTTTTCTTTATTTTCCTGAATTTTTTTGGCAATTTTGATAAAACCAAACAGGGCGAACCAATCTGTTGTTGAGCGTGGGTAACAGCTGCAAGATGAACCTGTGCTGTTAGAAGAATATGTGGAGCGATGGGTAGGAACACATTATGACCGCAAGGATTAGCAATTAACGAGTGCATATTAGCGGTTGTTCAATCCGGATCCAAAGTACAAATCACAACTGCTGGCTAAAACGTGTCGAGACGTAGCGCAACAAGGTGAAAACAAAGGACGATGGAAAGAACCCACACAACAAGCAAATAACACAGATTTTTCTTTTTTCCTGAATTTTTCCCTGATTTTTCCGAAAGGCACTCGTGGGAATCAAACTTTTTTATTTTTTTACTATTTTTTTTATAATTTTTCCTGAACAAGGACCAAAAAAGATGCGACCACAAAAATTGGCACCTACAACTGAGGTGGGATGCGGTCTACAGAAATATAGCACGTTCTCAGAAAAGCGTGCAAAAAGTTTGACAATTTTTTTTCTTTATTTTCCTAAATTTTTATGGCAATTTTGATGAAACCAAACAGGGCGAACCAATCTGTTGTTGAGCGTGGGTAACAGTTGCAAGATGAACCTGTGCAGATAGAAGAATATGTGGTGCGATGGGTAGGCACACAATATGACAGCAAGGATTAGTAATTAACGAGTGCAGATTAACGATTGTTCAATCCGGATCCAAAGTACAAATCACAGCTGCTGGCTAAGACGTGTCGAGACGTAGCGCAACAAGGTGAAAACAAAGGACGATGAAAAGAACGCACAGAACAAGCAAATAACATGGATTTTTCCTTTTTCCTAATTTTTTCCCTGATTTTTCCAAAAGGCACTAGTGGGAATTAAACTTTTTTATTTTTTCACTATTTTTTTATAATTTTCCCCGTACAAGGACCAAAAAAGACGCAACCACAAAAATTGGCACCTACAACTGAGGTGGGATGTGGTCTACAGAAATATAGCACGTTCTCTAAAAAGCGTGCAAAAAGTTTGATGAAACTAAACAGGGCGAACCAATCTGTTGTTGAGCGTGGGTAATAGTTGCAAGATGAACCTGTGCTGATAGAAGAATATGTGGACCGATGGGTAGGCACACAATATGACCGCAAGGATTAGTAATTAACGAGTGCAGATTAGCGATTGTTCAATCCGGATCCAAAGTACAAATCACAGCTGCTGGCTAAGACGTGTCGAGACGTAGCGCAACAAGGTGAAAACAAAGGACGATGGAAAGAACGAACAGAACAAGCAAATAACATGAATTTTTCCTTTTTCCTGAATTTTTCCCTGATTTTTCCAAAAGGCACGGGTGGGAATAAACTTTTTTATTTTTTCACTATTTTCTTATAATTTTCTCTGAACAAGGATAAAAAAAGATGCAACCACAAAAAGTGGCACCTACAACTGAGGTGGGATGTGGTATAGAGAAATACAGCACTTTCTCTGAAAAGCATGTAACAACTTTGACAATTTTTTTTCTTTATTTTCCTGAATTTTTTTGGTAATTTTGATGAAACCAAACAGGGCAAAGCAATCTATTGTTGAGCGTGGGTAACAGTTGCAAGATGAACCTGTGCTGATAGAAGAATATGTGGAGCTATGGGTAGGCACACAATATGACAGCAAGGATTAGCAATTAACGAGTGCAGATTAGCGATTGTTTAATCCGGATCTAAAGTACAAATCATAGCTGCTGGCTAAGACATGTCGAGACGTAGCGCAACAAGGTGAAAACAAAGGACGATGAAAAGAACGCACAGAACAAGCAAATAACACGGATTTTTCCTTTTTCCTGAATTTTTCCATGATTTTTCCGAAAGGCACTCGTGGGAATTAAGCTTTTTTATTTTTTCACTATTTTTTATAATTTTCTCTGAACAAGGACCAAAAAAGATGCAACCACAAAAATTAGCACCTACAACTAAGGTGGGATGTGGTCTACAGAAATATAGCACATTCTCTAAAAAGCATGCAAAAACTTGGACAATTTTTTTCTTTATTTTTCTGAATTTTTTTGGCAATTTTGATGAAACCAAACAGGGCGAACCAATCTGTTGGTGAGCGTGGGTAACAGTTGCAAGATGAACCTGTGCTGATAGAAGAATATGTGGAGCTATGGGTAGGCACACAATATGATAGCAAGGATTAGTAATTAACGAGTGCAAATTTGCGATTGTTTAATCCGGATCCAAAGTACAAATCACAGCTGCTGGCTAAGACGTGTCAAGACGTAGCACAACAAGGTGAAAACAAAGGACGATGTAAAGAACGCACAGAACAAGCAAATAACATGGATTTTTCCTTTTTGCTGAATTTTTCCCTGATTTTTCCAAAAGGCACTAGTGAGAATTAAACTTTTTTATTTTTTCACTATTTTTTTATAATTTTCCCTGAACAAGGACCAAAAAAGACGCAACCACAAAAATTGGCACCTACAACTGAGGTGGGATGTGGTCTACAGAAATATAGCAAGTTCTCTGAAAAGCATGCAAAAACTTTGACAATTTTTTTCTTTATTTTCCTGATTTTTTTGGCAATTTTGATAAAACCAAACAGGGCGAACCAATCTGTTGTTAAGCGTGGGTAACAGTTGCAAGATGAACTTGTGCTAATAGAAGAATATGTGGAGCGATGGGTAGGCACACAATATGACCACAAGGATTAGTAATTAACGAGTGCAGATTAGCGATTGTTCAATCCGGATCAAAAGTACAAATCACAGCTGCTGGCTAAAACGTGTCGAGACGTAGCGCAACAAGGTGAAAACAAAGGACGATGGAAAGAACGCACAGAACAAGCAAGTAACACGGATTTTTCTTTTTTCCTGATTTTTTCCCTGATTTTTCCAAAAGGCACTCGTGGGAATCAAACTTTTTTATTTTTTTACTATTTTTTTTATAATTTTTCCTGAACAAGGACCAAAAAAGATGCAACCACAAAAATTGGCACCTACAACTGAGGTGGGATGTGGTCTATAGAAATATAGCACGTTCTCTGAAAAGCATGCAAAAAGTTTGACAATTCTTTTTCTTTATTTTCCTAAATTTTTTTGGTAATTTTGATGAAACCAAACAGGGCGAACCAATCTGTTGTTGAGCGTGGGTAACAGTTGCAAGATGAACCTGTGCTGATAGAAGAATATGTAGAGCTATGGGTAGGCACACAATATTACAGCAAGGATTAGCAATTAACGAGTGCAGATTAGCGATTGTTCAATCCGGATCCAAAGTACAAATCACAGCTGCTGGCTAAGACATGTCGAGACGTAGCGCAACAAGGTGAAAACAAAGAACGATGGAAAGAACGCACAGAACAAGCAAATAACACAGATTTTTCCTTTTTCCTGAATTGGTCCCTGATTTTTCAAAAGGCACGGGTGGGAATCAAACTTTTTTATTTTTTCACTATTTTTTTATAATTTTCTCTGAATAAGGATAAAAAAAGATGCAACTACAAAAAGTGGCACCTACAGCTGAGGTGGGATGTGGTATAGAGAAATACAACACTTTCTCTGAAAAGCGTGCAACAACTTTGACAATTTTTTTTCTTTATTTTCCTGAATTTTTTTTGGCAATTTTGATGAAACCAAATAGGGCGAAGCAATCTGTTGTTGAGCGTGGGTAACAGTTGCAAGATGAACCTGTGCTGATAGAAGAATATGTGGAGCTATGGTTAGGCACACAATATGACAGCAAGGATTTGCAATTAACGAGTGCAGATTAGCGATTGTTCAATCCGGATCCAAAGTACAAATCACAGCCGCTGGCTAAGACATGTCGAGACGTAGCGCAACAAGGTGAAAACAAAGGACGATGGAAAGAATGCACAGAACAAGCAAATGACACGGATTTTTCCTTTTTCCAGAATTTTTCCCTGATTTTTCCAAAAGGCACTCGTGGGAATTAAACTTTTTTATTTTTTCACTATTTTTTATAATTTTCTCTGAACAAGGACCAAAAAAGATGCAACCACAAAAATTAGCACCTACAACTAAGGTGGGATGTGGTCTACAGAAATATAGCACGTTCTCTGAAAAGCATGCAAAAACTTTGACAATTTTTTTTCTTTATTTGTCTAAATTTTTTTGGCAATTTTGATGAAACCAAACAGGGCAAACCAATCTGTTGGTGAGCGTGGGTAACAGTTGCAAGATGAACCTATGCTGATAGAAGAATATGTGAAGCTATGGGTAGGCACACAATATGATAGCAAGGATTAGTAATTAACGAGTGCAAATTAGCGATTGTTTAATCCAGAACCAAAGTACAAATCACAGCTGCTGGCTAAGACGTGTCGAGACGTAGTGCAACAAGGTGAAAACAAAGGACGATGGAAAGAATGCACAGAACAAGCAAATAACATGAATTTTTCCTTTTTCCTGAATTTTTCCCTGATTTTTCCAAAAGGCAGTAGTGGGAATTAAACTTTTTTATTTTTTTCACTATTTTTTTATAATTTTCCCTGAACAAGGACCAAAAAAGACGCAACCACAAAAATTGGCACCTACAACTGAGGTGGGATATGGTCTATAGAAATATAGCACGTTCTCTGAAAAGCGTGCCAAAACTTTGACAATTTTTTTCTTTATTTTCCTGAATTTTTTTTGGCAATTTTGATAAAACCAAGTAGGGCGAACCAATCTGTTATTGAGCGTGGATAAGAGTTGTAAGATGAACCTGTGCTGATAGAAGAATATGTGGAGCGATGGGTAGGCACACAATATGACCGCAAGGATTAGTAATTAACGAGTGCAGATAAGCGATTGTTCAATCCGGATCCAAAGTACAAATCACAGCTGCTGGCTAAGACGTGTCGAGACGTAGCGCAACAAGGTAAAAATAAAGGACGATGGAAAGAACGCACAGAACAAGCAAATAACACGGATTTTTCCTTTTTCCTGAATTTTTCCCTGATTTTTCCAAAAGGCACTGGTGGCAATCAAACTTTTTTATTTTTTCACTATTTTTTTATAATTTTCTCTGAACAAGGATAAAAAAGATGCAACCTCAAAAATTGGCACCAACAACTGAGGTGGGATGTGGTCTACAGAAATACAGCACGTTCTCTGAAAAGCGTGCAAACACTTTGGCAATTTTTTTCTTAATTTTCCTAAATTTTTTTGGCAATTTTGATGAAACTAAACAGGGCGAACCAATCTGTTGTTGAGCGTGGGTAACAGTTGCAAGATGAACCTGTGCTGATAGAAGAATATGTAGAGCTATGGGTAGGCACACAATATTACAGCAAGGATTAGCAATTAACGAGTGCAGATTAGCGATTGTTCAATCCGGATCCAAAGTACAAATCACAGCTGCTGGCTAAGACGTGTCGAGACGTAGCGCGACAAGGTGAAAACAAAGAACGATGGAAAAAAACGCACAGAACAAGCAAATAACACGGATTTTTCCTTTTTCCTGAATTTTTCCGTGATTTTTCAAAAGGCACGGGTGGGAATCAAACTTTTTTATTTTTCACTATTTTTTTTTTATTATTTTCTCTCAACAAGGATAAAAAAAAATGCAACCACAAAAATTGGCACCTACAACTGAGGTGGGATGTGGTCTATAGAAATACAACACGTTCTCTGAAAAGCGTGCAACAACTTTGACAATTTTTTTTCTTTATTTTTCTAAATTTTTTTGGCAATTTTGATGAAACCAAACGGGGCGAAGCAATCTGTTGTTGAGCGTGGGTAACAGTTGCAAGATGAACCTGTGCTGATAGAAGAATATGTAGAGCTATGGGTAGGCACACAATATGACAGTAAGGATTAGCAATTAACGAGTGCAGATTAGCGATTGTTCAATCCGGATCCAAAGTATAAATCACAGCTGCTGGCTAAGACATGTCAAGACGTAGCGCAACAAGGTGAAAAAAAAGGACGATGGAAAGAACGCACAGAACAAGCAAATAACACGGATATTTCCTTTTTCCTGAATTTTTCCCTGATTTTTCCAAATGGCAGTGGTGGGAATCAAACTTTTTTATTTTTTCACTATTTTTTTATAATTTTCTCTGAACAAGGATCAAAAAAGATGCAACCTCAAAAATTAGCACCTACAACTGAGGTGGGATGTGGTCTACAGAAATACAGCACGTTCTATGAAAAGCGTGCAAACACTTTGACAATTTTTTTCTTTATTTTCCTGAATTTTTTTGGCAATTTTGATGAAACTAAACAGGGCGAACCAAGCTGTTGTTGAGCATGGGTAACAGTTGCAAGATGAACCTGTGCTGATAGAAGAATATGTAGAGCTATGGGTAGGCACACAATATGACAGCAAGGATAAGCAATTAACGAGTGCAGATTAGCGATTGTTCAATCCGGATCCAAAGTACAAATCACAACTGCTGGCTAAGACATGTCGAGACGTAGCGCAACAAGGTGAAAACAAAGGACGATGGAAAGAACGCACAGAACAAGCAAATAATACGGATTTTTCCTTTTTCCTTAATTTTTCCCTGATTTTTCCAAAAGGCACTGGTGGGAATCAAACTTTTTTATTTTTTCACTATTTTTTTATAATTTTCTCTGAACAAGGATCAAAAAAGATGCAACCTCAAAAATTGGCACCTACAACTGAGGTGGGATGTGGTCTATAGAAATACAGCACGTTCTCTGAAAAGCGTGTAAAAACTTTGACAATTTTTTTTCTTTATTTTAATGAATTTTTTTGGCAATTTTGATGAAACTAAACAGGGCGAACCAATCTGTTGTTGAGCGTGGGTAACAGTTGCAAGATGAACATGTGCTAATAGAATAATATGTGGAGCTATGGGTAGGCACACAATATGATAGCAAGGATTAGCAATTAACGAGTGCAGATTAGCGATTGTTCAATCCGGATCCAAAGTACAAATCACAGCTGCTGGCTAAGACGTGTCGAGACGTAGCGCAACAAGGTGAAAACAAAGAACGATGGAAAGAACGCACAGAACAAGCAAATAACACGGATTTTTCCTTTTTCCTGAATTTTTCCCTGATTTTTGAAAAGGCACGGTGGGAATCAAACTTTTTTATTTTTCACTATTTTTTTTATTGTTTTCTCTCAACAAGGATCAAAAAAGATGCAACCACAAAAATTGGCACCTACAACTGAGGTGGGATGTGGTCTATAGAAATACAGCACGTTCTCTGAAAAGCGTGCAACAACTTTGACAATTGTTTTCTTTATTTTAATGAATTTTTTTGGCAATTTTGATGAAACCAAACGGGGCGAAGCAATCTGTTGTTGAGCGTAGGTAACAATTGCAAGATGAACTTGTGCTGATAGAAGAATATGTGGAGCTATGGGTCGGCACACAATATGACAGCAAGGATTAGCAATTAACGAGTGCAGATTAGCGATTGTTCAATCCAGATCCAAAGTACAAATCACAGCTGCTGGCTAAAACATGTCGAGACGTAGCGCAACAAGGTGAAAACAAAGGACGATGGAAAGAACGCACAGAACAAGCAAATAATACGGATTTTTCCTTTTTCCTTAATTTTTCCCTGATTTTTCCAAAAGGCACAGGTGGGAATCAAACTTTTTTATTTTTTCACTATTTTTTTATAATTTTCTCTAAACAAGGATCAAAAAAGATGCAACCTCAAAAATTGGCACCTACAACTGAGGTGGGATGTGGTCTATAGAAATACAGCACGTTCTCTGAAAAGCGTGTAAAAACTTTGACAATTTTTTTCTTTATTTTGATGAATTTTTTTGGCAATTTTGATGAAACTAAACAGGGTGAACCAATCTGTTGTTGAGCGTGGGTAACAGTTGCAAGATGAACATGTGCTGATAGAAGAATATGTGGAGCTATGGGTAGGCACACAATATGATAGCAAGGATTAGCAATTAACGAGTGCAGATTAGCGATTGTTCAATCCGGATCCAAAGTACAAATCACAGCTGCTGGCTAAGACGTGTCGAGACATAGCGCAACAAGGTGAAAACAAAGAACGATGGAAAGAACGCACAGAACAAGCAAATAACACGAATTTTTCCTTTTTCCTGAATTTTTCCCTGATTTTTGAAAAGGCACGGTGGGAATCAAACTTTTTTATTTTTCACTATTTTTTTATTATTTTCTCTCAACAAGGATCAAAAAAGATGCAACCACAAAAATTGGCACCTACAACTAAGGTGGGATGTGGTCTATAGAAATACAGCACGTTCTCTGAAAAGCGTGCAACAACTTTGACAATTTTTTTCTTTATTTTAATGAATTTTTTTGGCAATTTTGATGAAACCAAACGGGGCGAAGCAATCTGTTGTTGAGCGTAGGTAACAATTGCAAGATGAACTTGTGCTGATAGAAGAATATATGGAGCTATGGGTCGGCACACAAAATGACAGCAAGGATTAGCAATTAACGAGTGCAGATTAGCGATTGTTCAATCCAGATCCAAAGTACAAATCACAGCTGCTGGCTAAAACATGTCGAGACGTAGCGCAACAAGGTGAAAACAAAGGACGATGGAAAGAACGCACAAAACAAGCAAATAACACGGATTTTTCCTTTTTCCGGAATTTTTCCCTGATTTTTCCAAAAGGCACTCGTGGGAATTAAAATTTTTTATTTTTTCCACTATTTTTTATAATTTTCTCTGAACAAGGACCAAAAAATATGCAACCACAAAAATTAGCACCTACAACTAAGGTGGGATGTGGTCTACAGAAATATAGCACGTTCTCTGAAAAGCATGCAAAAACTTTGACAATTTTTTTCTTTATTTTTCTGAATTTTTTTGATAATTTTGATGAAACCAAACAGGGCGAACCAATCTGATGGTGAGCGTGGGTAACAGTTGCAAGATGAACCTGTGCTGATAGAAGAATATGTGGAGCTATGGGTAGGCACACAATATGATAGCAAGGATTAGTAATTAACGAGTGCAAATTAGCGATTGTTTAATCCGGATCCAAAGTACAAATCACAGCTGCTGGCTAAGACGTGTCGAGACGTAGCGCAACAAGGTGAAAACAAAGGACGATGGAAAGAACGCACAAAACAAGCAAATAACATCGATTTTTCCTTTTTCCTGAATTTTTCCCTGATTTTTCCAAAAGGCACTAGTGGGAATTAAACTTTTTTATTTTTTCACTATTTTTTTATAATTTTCCCTGAACAAGGACCAAAAAAGACGCAACCACAAAAATTGGCACCTACAACTAAGGTGGGATGTGGTCTACAGAAATATAGCACGTTCTCTGAAAAGCGTGCAAAAACTTTGACAATTTTTTTTCTTTATTTTCCTGAATTTTTTTGGCAATTTTGATTAAACCAAACAGGGCAAACCAATCTGTTATTGAGCGTGGGTAACAGTTGCAAGATGAACCTGTGCTGATAGAAGAATATGTGGAGCGATGGGTAGGCACACAATATGACCGCAAGGATTAATAATTAACTAGTGTAGATTAGCGATTGTTCAATCCGGATCCAAAGTACAAATCACAGCTGCTGGCTAAGACGTGTCGAGACATAGCGCAACAAGGTGAAAACAAAGGACGATGGAAAGAACGCACAGAACAAGCAAATAACACGGATTTTTCCTTTTTCCTTAATTTTTCCCTGATTTTTCCAAAAGGCACTGGTGGGAATCATACTTTTTTATTTTTTCACTATTTTTTTATAATTTTCTCTGAACAAGGATCAAAAAAGATGCAACCTCAAAAATTGACACCTACAACTGAGGTGGGACGTGGTCTATAGAAATACAGCACGTTCTCTGAAAAGCATGTAAAAACTTTGACAATTTTTTTCTTTATTTTCCTGAATTTTTTTGGCAATTTTGATGAAACTAAACAGGGCGAACCAATCTGTTGTTGAGCGTGGGTAACAGTTGCAAGATGAACCTGTGCTAATAGAAGAATATGTAGAGCTATGGGTAGGCACACAATATGACAGCAAAGATTAGCAATTAACGAGTGCAGACTAGCGATTGTTCAATCCGGATCCAAAGTACAAATCACAGCTGCTGGCTAAGACGTGTCGAGACGTAGCGCAACAAGGTGAAAACAAAGAACGATGGAAAGAACGCACAGAACAAGCAAATAACACGGATTTTTCCTTTTTCCTGAATTTTTCCCTGATTTTTCAAAAGGCACGGGTGGGAACCAAACTTTTTTCTTTTTCACTATTTTTTTTATTATTTTCTCTCAACAAGGATCAAAAAAGATGCAACCACAAAAATTGGCACCAACAACTGAGGTGGGATGTGGTCTATAGAAATACAGCACATTCTCTGAAAAGCGTGTAAAAACTTTGACAATTTTTTTCTTTATTTTAATGAATTTTTTTGGCAATTTTGATGAAACTAAACAGGGCGAACCAATCTGTTGTTGAGCGTGGGTAACAATTGCAAGATGAACCTGTGCTGATAGAAGAATATGTAGAGCTATGGGTAGGCACACAATGAGACAGCAAGGATTAGCAATTAACGAGTGCAGATTAGCGATTGTTCAATCCGGATCCAAAGTACAAATCACACCTGCTGGCTAAGACGTGTCGAGACGTAGCGCAACAAGGTGAAAAGAAAGAACGATGGAAAGAACGCACAGAACAAGCAAATAACACGGATTTTTCCTTTTTCCTGAATTTTTCCCTGATTTTTGAAAAGGCACGGTGGGAATCAAACTTTTTATTTTTCACTTTTTTTTATTATTTTCTCTCAACAAGGATAAAAAAAGATGCAACCACAAAAATTGGCACCTACAACTGAGGTGGGATGTGGTCTATAGAAATACAGCACGTTCTCTGAAAAGCGTGCAACAACTTTGACAATTTTTTTTCTTTATTTTCCTGAATTTTTTTGGCAATTTTGATGAAACCAAACGGGGCGAAGCAATCTGTTGTTGAGCGTGGGTAACAGTTGCAAGATGAACTTGTGCTGGTAGAAGAATATGTGGAGCTATGGGTCGGCACACAATATGACAGCATGGATTAGCAATTAACGAGTGCAGATTAGCGATTGTTCAATCCAGATCCAAAGTACAAATCACAGCTGCTGGCTAAAACATGTCGAGACGTAGCGCAACAAGGTGAAAACAAAGGACGATGGAAAGAACGCACAGAACAAGCAAATAACACGGATTTTTCCTTTTTCCAGAATTTTTCCCTGATTTTTTCAAAAGGCACTCGTGGGAATTAAACTTTTTTATTTTTTTCACTATTTTTTATAATTTTCTCTGAACAAGGACCAAAAAAGATGCAACCACAAAAATTAGCACCTACAACTAAGGTGGGATGTGGTCTATAGAAATATAGCACGTTCTCTGAAAAGCATGCAAAAACTTTGACAATTTTTTTCTTTATTTTTCTAAATTTTTTTGGCAATTTTGATGAAACCAAACAGGGCGAACCAATCTGATGGTGAGCGTGGGTAACAGTTGCAAGATGAACCTGTGCTGATAGAAAAATATGTGGAGCTATGGGTAAGCACACAATATGATAGCAAGGATTAGTAATTAAGGAGTGCAAATCACAGCTGCTGGCTAAGACGTGTCGAGACGTAGCGCAACAAGGTGAAAACAAAGGACGATGGAAAGAACGCATAAAACAAGCAAATAACATGGATTTTTCCTTTTTCCTGAATTTTTCCCTGATTTTTCCAAAAGGCACTAGCGGGAATTAAACTTTTTTTATTTTTTCACTATTTTTTTATAATTTTCCCTGAACAAGGACCAAAAAATACGCAACCACAAAAATTGGCACCTACAACTAAGGTGGGATGTGGTCTACAGAAATATAGCACGTTCTCTGAAAAGCGTGCAAAAACTTTGACAATTTTTTTTCTTTATTTTCCTGAATTTTTTTGGCAATTTTGATAAAACCAAACAGGGCAAACCAATCTGTTATTGAGCGTGGGTAACAGTTGCAAGATGAACCTGTGCTGATAGAAGAATATGTGGAGCCATGGGTAGGCACACAATATGACCGCAAGGATTAGTAATTAACGAGTGCAGATTAGCGATTGTTCAATCCGGATCCAAAGTACAAATCATAGCTGCTGGCTAAGACGTGTCGAGACGTAGCGCAACAAGGTGAAAACAAGGGACGATGGGAAGAACGCACAGAACAAGCAAATAACACGGATTTTTCCTTTTTCCTTAATTTTTCCCTGATTTTTCCAAAAGGCACTGGTGGGAATCAAACTTTTTTATTTTTTCACTATTTTTTTATAATTTTCTCTGAACAAGGATCAAAAAAGATGCAACCTCAAAAATTGACACCTACAACTGAGGTGGGATGTGGTCTATAGAAATACAACACGTTCTCTGAAAAGCGTGTAAAAACTTTGACAATTTTTTTCTTTATTTTCCTGAATTTTTTTGGCAATTTTGAGGAAACTAAACAGGGCGAACCAATCTGTTGTTGAGCGTGGGTAACAGTTGCAAGATGAACCTGTGCTAATAGAAGAATATGTAGAGCTATGGGTAGGCACACAATATGACAGCAAAGATTAGCAATTAACGAGTGCAGATTAGCGATTGTTCAATCCGGATCCAAAGTACAAATCACAGCTGCTGGCTAAGACGTGTCGAGACGTAGCGCAACAAGGTGAAAACAAAGAACGATGGAAAGAACGCACAGAACAAGCAAATAACACGGATTTTTCCTTTTTCCTGAATTTTTCCCTGATTTTTCCAAAAGGCACTCGTGGGAATTAAACTTTTTTTATTTTTTCACTATTTTTTATAATTTTCTCTGAACAAGGACCAAAAAAGATGCAACCACAAAAATTAGCACCTACAACTAAGGTGGGATGTGGTCTACAGAAATATAGCACGTTCTCTGAAAAGCATGCAAAAACTTTGACAACTTTTTTTCTTGATTTTTCTGAATTTTTTTGGCAATTTTGATGAAACCAAACAGGGCGAACCAATCTGTTGGTGAGCGTGGGTAACAGTTGCAAGATGAACTTGTGCTGATAGAAGAATATGTGGACCTATGGGTAGGCACACAATATGATAGCAAAGATTAGTAATTAACGAGTGCAAATTAGCGATTGTTTAATCCAGATCCAAAGTACAAATCACAGCTGCTGGCTAAGACGTGTCGAGACGTAGCGCAACAAGGTGAAAACAAAGGACGATGAAAAGAACGCACAGAACAAGCAAATAACATGAATTTTTTTTTCCTGAATTTTTCCCTGATTTTTCCAAAATGCACTAGTGGGAATTAAACTTTTTTATTTTTTCACTATTTTTTTATAAATTTCCCTGAACAAGGACCAAAAAAGATGCAACCACAAAAATTGGCACCTACAACTGAGGTGGGATGTGGTCTACAGAAATATAGCACGTTCTCTTCAAAGCGTGCAAAAACTTTAACAATTTTTTTCTTTATTTTCCTAAATTTTTTTTGGCAATTTTGATAAAACCAAACAGGGTGAACCAATCTGTTATTGAGCGTGGGTAACAGTTGCAAGATGAACCTGTGCTGATAGAAGAATATGTGGACCGATGGGTAGGCACACAATATGACCGCAAGGATTAGTAATTAACGAGTGCAGATTAGCGATTGTTCAATCCGGATCCAAATTACAAATCACAGCTGCTGGCTAAGACGTGTCGAGACGTAGCGCAACAAGGTGAAAACAAAGGACGATGGAAAGAACGCACAGAACATGCAAATAACACGGATTTTTCTTTTTTCCTGAATTTTTCCCTGATTTTTTCAAAAGGCACTCGTGGGAATCAAACTTTTTTATTTTTTTACTATTTTTTTATAATTTTTCCTGAACAAGGACCAAAAAAGAAGCAACCACAAAAATTAGCACCTACAACTGAGGTGGGACGTGGTCTACAGAAATATAGCACGTTCTCTGAAAAGTGTGCAAAAAGTTTGACAATTTTTTTTCTTTATTTTCCTAAATTTTTTTGGCAATTTTGATGAAACCAAACAGGGCGAAACAATCTGTTGTTGAGCGTGGGTAACAGTTGCAAGATGGACCTGTGCAGATAGAAGAATATGTGGAGCGATGGGTAGGCACACTTTATGAGAGCAAGGATTAGTAATTAACGAGTGCAGATTAGCGATTGTTCAATCCGGATCCAAAGTACAAATCACAGCTGCTGGCTAAAACGTGTCGAGACGTAGCGCAACAAGGTGAAAACAAAGGACGATGGAAAGAACGCGCAGAACAAGCAAATAACACAGATTTTTCCTTTTTCCTAAATTTTTCCCTGATTTTTCCAAAAGGCACCGGTGGCAATCAAACTTTTTTATTTTTTCACATTTTTTTATAATTTTCTTTGAACAAGGATAAAAAAAGATGCAACCTCAAAAATTGGCACCAACAACTGAGGTGGGATCTGGTCTACAGAAATACAGCACGTTCTCTGAAAAGCGTGCAAACACTTTGATAATTTTTTTCTTTATTTTCCTGAATTTTTTTGGCAATTTTGATGAAACTAAACCGGGCGAACCAATCTGTTGTTGAGCGTGGGTAATAGTTGCAAGATGAACCTGTGCTGATAGAAGAATATGTGGACCGATGGGTAGGCACACAATATGACCGCAAGGATTAGTAATTAACGAGTGCAGATTAGCGATTGTTCAATCCGGATCCAAAGTACAAATCACAGCTGCTGGCTAAGACGTGTCGAGACGTAGCGCAACAAGGTGAAAACAAAGGACGATGGAAAGAACGCACAGAACATGCAAATAACACGGATTTTTCTTTTTTTCCTGAATTTTTCCCTGATTTTTTCAAAAGGCACTCGTGGGAATCAAACTTTTTTATTTTTTTACTATTTTTTTATAATTTTTCCTGAACAAGGACCAAAAAAGAAGCAACCACAAAAATTGGCACCTACAACTGAGGTGGGACGTGGTCTACAGAAATATAGCACGTTCTCTGAAAAGTGTGCAAAAAGTTTGACAATTTTTTTTTCTTTATTTTCCTAAATTTTTTTGGCAATTTTGATGAAACCAAACAGGGCGAAACAATCTGTTGTTGAGCGTGGGTAATAGTTGCAAGATGAACCTGTCCAGATAGAAGAATATGTGGAGCGATGGGTAGGCACACAATATGAGAGCAAGGATTAGTAATTAACGAGTGCAGATTAGCGATTGTTCAATCCGGATCCAAAGTACAAATCACAACTGCTGGCTAAAACGTGTCGAGACGTAGCGCAACAAGGTGAAAACAAAGGACGATGGAAAGAACGCGCAGAACAAGCAAATAACATAGATTTTTCCTTTTTCCTAAATTTTTCCCTGATTTTTCCAAAAGGCACCGGTGGCAATCAAACTTTTTTATTTTTTCACTATTTTTTTATAATTTTCTCTGAACAAGGATCAAAAAAGATGCAACCTCAAAAATTGGCACCAACAACTGAGGTGGGATGTGGTCTACAGAAATACAGCACGTTCTCTAAAAAGCGTGCAAACACTTTGACAATTTTTTTCTTTATTTTCCTGAATTTTTTTGGCAATTTTGATGAAACTAAACAGGGCGAACCAATCTGTTGTTGAGTGTGGGTAATAGTTGCAAGATGAACCTGTGCTGATAGAAGAATATGTAGAGCTATGGGTAGGCACACAATATTACTGCAAGGATTAGCAATTAACGAGTGCAGATTAGCGATTGTTCAATCCGGATCCAAAGTACAAATCACAGGTGCTGGCTAAGACATGTCGAGACGTAGCGCAACAAGGTGAAAACAAAGGACGATGGAAAGAACGCACAGAACAAGCAAATAACATGGATTTTTCCTTTTTCTGGAATTTTTTTCCCTGATTTTTCCAAAAGGCACTCGTGGGAATTAAACTTTTTTATTTTTTCACTATTTTTTATAATTTTCTCTGAACAAGGACCAAAAAAGATGCAACCACGAAAATTAGCACCTACAACTAAGGTGGGATGTGGTCTACAGAAATATAGCACGTTCTCTGAAAAGCATGCAAAAACTTTGAAATTTTTTTTCTTTATTTTTCTGAATTTTTTTTGGCAATTTTGATGAAACCAAACAGGGCGAACCATTTTGTTGGTGAGCATGGGTAACAGTTGCAAGATGAACTTGTGCTGATAGAAGAATATGTGGACCTATGGGTAGGCACACAATATGATAGCAAGGATTAGTAATTAACGAGTGCAAATTAGCGATTGTTTAATCCAGATCCAAAGTACAAATCACAGCTGCTGGCTAAGACGTGTCGAGACGTAGCGCAACAAGGTGAAAACAAAGGACGATGGAAAGAACGCACAGAACAAGCAAATAACATGAATTTTTTTTTCCTGAATTTTTCCCTGATTTTTCCAAAAGGCTCTAGTGGGAATTAAACTTTTTTATTTTTTCACTATTTTTTTATAAATTTTCCTGAACAAGGACCAAAAAAGACGCACCCACAAAAATTGGCACCTACAACTGAGGTGGGATGTGGTCTACAGAAATATAACACGTTCTCTTCAAAGCGTGCAAAAACTTTAACAATTTTTTTCTTTATTTTCCTGAATTTTTTTGGCAATTTTGATAAAACCAAACAGGGTGAACCAATCTGTTATTGAGCGTGGGTAACAGTTGCAAGATGAACCAGTGCTGATAGAAGAATATGTGGACCGATGGGTAGGCACACAATATGACCGCAAGGATTAGTAATTAACGAGTGTAGATTAGCGATTGTTCAATCCGGATCCAAAGTACAAATCACAACTGCTGGCTAAGACGTGTCGAGACGTAGCGCAACAAGATGAAAACAAAGGACGATGGAAAGAACGCACAGAACATGCAAATAACACGGATTTTTCTTTTTTCCTGAATTTTTCCCTGATTTTTTCAAAAGGCACTCGTGGGAATCAAACTTTTTTATTTTTTTTTACAATTTTTTTATAATTTTTCCTGAACAAGGACCAAAAAAGAAGCAACCACAAAAATTGGCACCTACAACTGAGGTGGGACGTGGTCTACAGAAATATAGCACGTTCTCTGAAAAGTGTGCAAAAGGTTTGACAATTTTTTTTCTTTATTTTCCTAAATTTTTTTGGCAATTTTGATGAAACCAAACAGGGCGAAACAATCTGTTGTTGAGCGTGGGTAACAGTTGCAAGATGAACCTGTGCAGATAGAAGAATATGTGAAGCAATGGGTAGGCACACTATATGAGAGCAAGGATTAGTAATTAACGAGAGCATATTAGCGATTGTTCAATCCGGATCCAAAGTACAAATCACAGCTGCTGGCTAAAACGTGTCGAGACGTAGCGCAACAAGGTGAAAACAAAGGACGATGGAAAGAACGCGCAGAACAAGCAAATAACACAGATTTTTCCTTTTTCCTAAATTTTTCCCTGATTTTTCCAAAAGGCACCGGTGGCAATCAAACTTTTTTATTTTTTCACTATTTTTTTATAATTTTCTCTAAACAAGGATCAAAAAAGATGCAACCTCAAAAATTAGCACCAACAACTGAGGTGGGATGTGGTCTACAGAAATACAGCACGTTCTCTAAAAAGCGTGCAAACACTTTGACAATTTTTTTCTTTATTTTCCTGAATTTTTTTGGCAATTTTGATGAAACTAAACAGGGCGAATCAATCTGTTGTTGAGCGTGGGTAATAGTTGCAAGATGAACCTGTGCTGATAGAAGAATATGTAGAGCTATGGGTAGGCACACAATATTACTGCAAGGATTAGCAATTAACGAGTGCAGATTAGCGATTGTTCAATCCGGATCCAAAGTACAAATCACAGGTGCTGGCAAAGACATGTCGAGACGTAGCGCAACAAGGTGAAAACAAAGGACGATGGAAAGAACGCACAGAACAAGCAAATAACATGAATTTTTCCTTTTTCTGGAATTTTTCCCTGATTTTTCCAAAAGGCACTCGTGGGAATTAAACTTTTTTATTTTTTCACTATTTTTTATAATTTTCTCTGAACAAGGACCAAAAAAGATGCAACCACGAAAATTAGCACCTACAACTAAGGTGGGATGTGGTCTACAGAAATATAGCACGTTCTCTGAAAAGCATGCAAAAACTTTGAAAATTTTTTTTCTTTATTTTTCTGAATTTTTTTTGGCAATTTTGATGAAACCAAACAGGGCGAACCAATCTGTTGTTGAGCGTGGGTAACAGTTGCAAGATGAACCTGTGCAGATAGAAGAATATGTGAAGCAATGGGTAGGCACACTATATGAGAGCAAGGAATAGTAATTAACGAGAGCAGATTAGCGACTGTTCAATCCGGATCCAAAGTATAAATCACAGCTGCTGGCTAAAACGTGTCGAGACGTAGCGCAACAAGGTGAAAACAAAGGACGATGGAAAGAACGCGCAGAACAAGCAAATAACACAGATTTTTCCTTTTTCCTAAATTTTTCCCTGATTTCTCCAAAAGGCACCGGTGGCAATCAAACTTTTTTATTTTTTCACTATTTTTTTATAATTTTCTCTGAACAAGGATCAAAAAAGATGCAACCTCAAAAATTAGCACCAACAACTGAGGTGGGATGTGGTCTACAGAAATACAGCACGTTCTCTAAAAAGTGTGCAAACACTTTGATAATTTTTTTCTTTATTTTCCTGAATTTTTTTGGCAATTTTGATGAAACTAAACAGGGCGAACCAATCTATTGTTGAGCGTGGGTAATAGTAGCAAGATGAACCTGTGCTGATAGAAGAATATGTGGACCGATGGGTAGGCACACAATATGACCGCAAGGATTAGTAATTAACGAGTGCAGATTAGCGATTGTTCAATCCGGATCCAAAGTACAAATCACAGCTGCTGGCTAAGACATGTCGAGACGTAGCGCAACAAGGTGAAAACAAAGGACGATGGAAAGAACGCACAGAACATGCAAATAACACGGATTTTTCTTTTTTCCTGAATTTTTCCCTGATTTTTTCAAAAGGCACTTGTGGGAATCAAACTTTTTTATTTTTTTACTATTTTTTTATAATTTTTCCTGAACAAGGACCAAAAAAGAAGCAACCACAAAAATTGGCACCTACAACTGAGGTGGGACGTGGTCTACAGAAATATAGCACGTTCTCTGAAAAGTGTGCAAAAAGTTTGACAATTTTTTTCTTTATTTTCCTAAATTTTTTTGGCAATTTTGATGAAACCAAACAGGCGAAACAATCTGTTGTTGAGCGTGGGTAACTGTTGCAAGATGAACCTATGCACATAGAAGAATATGTGGAGCGATGGGTAGGCACACAATATGACAGCAAGGATTAGCAATTAACGAGTGCAGATTAGCGATTGTTCAATCCGGATCCAAAGTACAAATCACAGCTGCTGGCTAAGACGTGTCGAGACGTAGCGCAACAAGGTGAAAACAAAGGACGATGGAAAGAACGCGCAGAACAAGCAAATAACACAGATTTTTCCTTTTTCCTAAATTTTTCCCTGATTTTTCCAAAAGGCACCGGTGGCAATCAAACTTTTTTATTTTTTTAGTATTTTTTTATAATTTTCTCTGAACAAGGATCAAAAAAGATGCAACCTCAAAAATTGGCACCAACAACTGAGGTGGGATGTGGTCTACAGAAATACAGCACGTTCTCTGAAAAGCGTGCAAACACTTTGATAATTTTTTTCTTTATTTTCCTGAATTTTTTTGGCAATTTTGATGAAACTAAACAGGGCGAACCAATCTGTTGTTGAGCGTGGGTAATAGTTGCAAGATGAACCTGTGCTGATAGAAGAATATGTGGACCGATGGGTAGGCACACAATATGACCGCAAGGATTAGTAATTAACGAGTGCAGATTAGCGATTGTTCAATCCGGATCCAAAGTACAAATCACAGCTGCTGGCTAAGACGTGTCGAGACGTAGCGCAACAAGGCTAAAACAAAGGACGATGGAAAGAACTCACAGAACATGAAAATAACACGGATTTTTCTTTTTTCCTGAATTTTTCCCTGATTTTTTCAAAAGGCACTCGTGGGAATCAAACTTTTTTATTTTTTACTATTTTTTTATAATTTTTCCTGAACAAGGACCAAAAAAGAAGCAACCACAAAAATTGGCACCTACAACTGAGGTGGGACGTGGTCTACAGAAATATAGCACGTTCTCTGAAAAGTGTGCAAAAAGTTTGACAATTTTTTTTCTTTATTTTCCTGAATTTTTTTGGCAATTTTGATGAAACTAAACAGGGCGAACCAATCTATTGTTGAGCGTGGGTAATAGTAGCAAGATGAACCTGTGCTGATAGAAGAATATGTGGACCGATGGGTAGGCACACAATATGACCGCAAGGATTAGTAATTAACGAGTGCAGATTAGCGATTGTTCAATCCGGATCCAAAGTACAAATCACAGCTGCTGGCTAAGACATGTCGAGACGTAGCGCAACAAGGTGAAAACAAAGGACGATGGAAAGAACGCACAGAACATGCAAATAACACGGATTTTTCTTTTTTCCTGAATTTTTCCCTGATTTTTTCAAAAGGCACTTGTGGGAATCAAACTTTTTTATTTTTTTACTATTTTTTTATAATTTTTCCTGAACAAGGACCAAAAAAGAAGCAACCACAAAAATTGGCACCTACAACTGAGGTGGGACGTGGTCTACAGAAATATAGCACGTTCTCTGAAAAGTGTGCAAAAAGTTTGACAATTTTTTTCTTTATTTTCCTAAATTTTTTTGGCAATTTTGATGAAACCAAACAGGCGAAACAATCTGTTGTTGAGCGTGGGTAACTGTTGCAAGATGAACCTATGCACATAGAAGAATATGTGGAGCGATGGGTAGGCACACAATATGACAGCAAGGATTAGCAATTAACGAGTGCAGATTAGCGATTGTTCAATCCGGATCCAAAGTACAAATCACAGCTGCTGGCTAAGACGTGTCGAGATGTAGCGCAACAAGGTGAAAACAAAGGACGATGGAAAGAACGCGCAGAACAAGCAAATAACACAGATTTTTCCTTTTTCCTAAATTTTTCCCTGATTTTTCCAAAAGGCACCGGTGGCAATCAAACTTTTTTATTTTTTTAGTATTTTTTTATAATTTTCTCTGAACAAGGATCAAAAAAGATGCAACCTCAAAAATTGGCACCAACAACTGAGGTGGGATGTGGTCTACAGAAATACAGCACGTTCTCTGAAAAGCGTGCAAACACTTTGATAATTTTTTTCTTTATTTTCCTGAATTTTTTTGGCAATTTTGATGAAACTAAACAGGGCGAACCAATCTGTTGTTGAGCGTGGGTAATAGTTGCAAGATGAACCTGTGCTGATAGAAGAATATGTGGACCGATGGGTAGGCACACAATATGACCGCAAGGATTAGTAATTAACGAGTGCAGATTAGCGATTGTTCAATCCGGATCCAAAGTACAAATCACAGCTGCTGGCTAAGACGTGTCGAGACGTAGCGCAACAAGGCTAAAACAAAGGACGATGGAAAGAACTCACAGAACATGAAAATAACACGGATTTTTCTTTTTTCCTGAATTTTTCCCTGATTTTTTCAAAAGGCACTCGTGGGAATCAAACTTTTTTATTTTTTACTATTTTTTTATAATTTTTCCTGAACAAGGACCAAAAAAGAAGCAACCACAAAAATTGGCACCTACAACTGAGGTGGGACGTGGTCTACAGAAATATAGCACGTTCTCTGAAAAGTGTGCAAAAAGTTTGACAATTTTTTTTCTTTATTTTCCTAAATTTTTTGGCAATTTTGATGAAACCAAACAGGGCGAAACAATCTGTTGTTGAGCGTGGGTAACAGTTGCAAGATGAACCTGTGCAGATAGAAGAATATGTGGAGCGATGGGTAGGCACACAATATGAGAGCAAGGATTAGTAATTAACGAGTGCAGTTAGCGATTGTTCAATCCGGATCCAAAGTACAAATCACAGCTGCTGGCTAAAACGTGTCGAGACGTAGCGCAACAAGGTGAAAACAAAGGATGATGGAAAGAACGCGCAGAACAAGCAAATAACACAGATTTTTTCTTTTTCCTAAATTTTTCCCTGATTTTACCAAAAGGCACCGGTGGCAATCAAACTTTTTTATTTTTTCACTATTTTTTTATAATTTTCTCTGAACAAGGATAAAAAAAGATGCAACCTCAAAAATTGGCACCAACAACTGAGGTGGGATGTGGTCTACAGAAATAAAGCACGTTCTCTGAAAAGCGTGCAAACACTTTGACAATTTTTTTCTTTATTTTCCTGAATTTTTTTGGCAATTTTGATGAAACTAAACAGGGCGAACCAATCTGTTGTTGAGCGTGGGTAATAGTTGCAAGATGAACCTGTGCTGATAGAAGAATATGTGGACCGATGGGTAGGCACACAATATGACCGCAAGGATTAGTAATTAACGAGTGCAGATTAGCGATTATTCAATCCGGATCCAAAGTACAAATCACAGCTGCTGGCTAAGACGTGTCGAGACGTAGCGCAACAAGGTGAAAACAAAGGACGATGGAAAGAACGCACAGAACATGCAAATAACACGGATTTTTCTTTTTTCCTGAATTTTTCCCTGATTTTTTCAAAAGGCACTCGTGGGAATCAAACTTTTTTATGTTTTTTACTATTTTTTTATAATTTTTCCTGAACAAGGACCAAAAAAGAAGCAACCACAAAAATTGGCACCTACAACTGAGGTGGGACGTGGTCTACAGAAATATAGCACGTTCTCTGAAAAGTGTGCAAAAAGTTTGACAATTTTTTTCTTTATTTTCCTAAATTTTTTTGGCAATTTTGATGAAACCAAACAGGGCGAAACAATCTGTTGTTGAGCGTGGGTAACTGTTGCAAGATGAACCTGTGCACATAGAAGAATATGTGGAGCGATGGGTAGGCACACAATATGACAGCAAGGATTAGCAATTAACGAGTGCAGATTAGCGATTGTTCAATCCGGATCCAAAGTACAAATCACAGCTGCTGGCTAAGACGTGTCGAGACGTAGCGCAACAAGGTGAAAACAAAGGACGATGGAAAGAACGCGCAGAACAAGCAAATAACACAGATTTTTCCTTTTTCCTAAATTTTTCCCTGATTTTTCCAAAAGGCACCGGTGGCAATCAAACTTTTTTATTTTTTCAGTATTTTTCTATAATTTTCTCTGAACAAGGATCAAAAAAGATGCAACCTCAAAAATTGGCACCAACAACTGAGGTGGGATGTGGTCTACAGAAATACAGCACGTTCTCTGAAAAGCGTGCAAACACTTTGATAATTTTTTTCTTTATTTTCCTGAATTTTTTTGGCAATTTTGATGAAACTAAACAGGGCGAACCAATCTGTTGTTGAGCGTGGGTAATAGTTGCAAGATGAACCTGTGCTGATAGAAGAATATGTGGACCGATGGGTAGGCACACAATATGACCGCAAGGATTAGTAATTAACGAGTGCAGATTAGCGATTGTTCAATCCGGATCCAAAGTACAAATCACAGCTGCTGGCTAAGACGTGTCGAGACGTAGCGCAACAAGGTGAAAACAAAGGACGATGGAAAGAACTCACAGAACATGAAAATAACACGGATTTTTCTTTTTTCCTGAATTTTTCCCTGATTTTTTCAAAAGGCACTCGTGGGAATCAAACTTTTTTATTTTTTACTATTTTTTTATAATTTTTCCTGAACAAGGACCAAAAAAGAAGCAACCACAAAAATTGGCACCTACAACTGAGGTGGGACGTGGTCTACAGAAATATAGCACGTTCTCTGAAAAGTGTGCAAAAAGTTTGACAATTTTTTTTCTTTATTTTCCTAAATTTTTTGGCAATTTTGATGAAACCAAACAGGGCGAAACAATCTGTTGTTGAGCGTGGGTAACAGTTGCAAGATGAACCTGTGCAGATAGAAGAATATGTGGAGCGATGGGTAGGCACACAATATGAGAGCAAGGATTAGTAATTAACGAGTGCAGTTAGCGATTGTTCAATCCGGATCCAAAGTACAAATCACAGCTGCTGGCTAAAACGTGTCGAGACGTAGCGCAACAAGGTGAAAACAAAGGATGATGGAAAGAACGCGCAGAACAAGCAAATAACACAGATTTTTTCTTTTTCCTAAATTTTTCCCTGATTTTACCAAAAGGCACCGGTGGCAATCAAACTTTTTTATTTTTTCACTATTTTTTTATAATTTTCTCTGAACAAGGATAAAAAAAGATGCAACCTCAAAAATTGGCACCAACAACTGAGGTGGGATGTGGTCTACAGAAATAAAGCACGTTCTCTGAAAAGCGTGCAAACACTTTGACAATTTTTTTCTTTATTTTCCTGAATTTTTTTGGCAATTTTGATGAAACTAAACAGGGCGAACCAATCTGTTGTTGAGCGTGGGTAATAGTTGCAAGATGAACCTGTGCTGATAGAAGAATATGTGGACCGATGGGTAGGCACACAATATGCCCGCAAGGATTAGTAATTAACGAGTGCAGATTAGCGATTATTCAATCCGGATCCAAAGTACAAATCACAGCTGCTGGCTAAGACGTGTCGAGACGTAGCGCAACAAGGTGAAAACAAAGGACGATGGAAAGAACGCACAGAACATGCAAATAACACGGATTTTTCTTTTTTCCTGAATTTTTCCCTGATTTTTTCAAAAGGCACTCGTGGGAATCAAACTTTTTTATGTTTTTTACTATTTTTTTATAATTTTTCCTGAACAAGGACCAAAAAAGAAGCAACCACAAAAATTGGCACCTACAACTGAGGTGGGACGTGGTCTACAGAAATATAGCACGTTCTCTGAAAAGTGTGCAAAAAGTTTGACAATTTTTTTCTTTATTTTCCTAAATTTTTTTGGCAATTTTGATGAAACCAAACAGGGCGAAACAATCTGTTGTTGAGCGTGGGTAACTGTTGCAAGATGAACCTGTGCACATAGAAGAATATGTGGAGCGATGGGTAGGCACACAATATGACAGCAAGGATTAGCAATTAACGAGTGCAGATTAGCGATTGTTCAATCCGGATCCAAAGTACAAATCACAGCTGCTGGCTAAGACGTGTCGAGACGTAGCGCAACAAGGTGAAAACAAAGGACGATGGAAAGAACGCGCAGAACAAGCAAATAACACAGATTTTTCCTTTTTCCTAAATTTTTCCCTGATTTTTCCAAAAGGCACCGGTGGCAATCAAACTTTTTTATTTTTTCAGTATTTTTTTATAATTTTCTCTGAACAAGGATCAAAAAAGATGCAACCTCAAAAATTGGCACCAACAACTGAGGTGGGATGTGGTCTACAGAAATACAGCACGTTCTCTGAAAAGCGTGCAAACACTTTGATAATTTTTTTCTTTATTTTCCTGAATTTTTTTGGCAATTTTGATGAAACTAAACAGGGCGAACCAATCTGTTGTTGAGCGTGGGTAATAGTTGCAAGATGAACCTGTGCTGATAGAAGAATATGTGGACCGATGGGTAGGCACACAATATGACCGCAAGGATTAGTAATTAACGAGTGCAGATTAGCGATTGTTCAATCCGGATCCAAAGTACAAATCACAGCTGCTGGCTAAGACGTGTCGAGACGTAGCGCAACAAGGTGAAAACAAAGGACGATGGAAAGAACTCACAGAACATGAAAATAACACGGATTTTTCTTTTTTCCTGAATTTTTCCCTGATTTTTTCAAAAGGCACTCGTGGGAATCAAACTTTATTATTTTTTACTATTTTTTTATAATTTTTCCTGAACAAGGACCAAAAAAGAAGCAACCACAAAAATTGGCACCTACAACTGAGGTGGGACGTGGTCTACAGAAATATAGCACGTTCTCTGAAAAGTGTGCAAAAAGTTTGACAATTTTTTTTCTTTATTTTCCTAAATTTTTTGGCAATTTTGATGAAACCAAACAGGGCGAAACAATCTGTTGTTGAGCGTGGGTAACAGTTGCAAGATGAACCTGTGCAGATAGAAGAATATGTGGAGCGATGGGTAGGCACACAATATGAGAGCAAGGATTAGTAATTAACGAGTGCAGTTAGCGATTGTTCAATCCGGATCCAAAGTACAAATCACAGCTGCTGGCTAAAACGTGTCGAGACGTAGCGCAACAAGGTGAAAACAAAGGATGATGGAAAGAACGCGCAGAACAAGCAAATAACACAGATTTTTTCTTTTTCCTAAATTTTTCCCTGATTTTACCAAAAGGCACCGGTGGCAATCAAACTTTTTTATTTTTTCACTATTTTTTTATAATTTTCTCTGAACAAGGATAAAAAAAGATGCAACCTCAAAAATTGGCACCAACAACTGAGGTGGGATGTGGTCTACAGAAATAAAGCACGTTCTCTGAAAAGCGTGCAAACACTTTGACAATTTTTTTCTTTATTTTCCTGAATTTTTTTGGCAATTTTGATGAAACTAAACAGGGCGAACCAATCTGTTGTTGAGCGTGGGTAATAGTTGCAAGATGAACCTGTGCTGATAGAAGAATATGTGGACCAATGGGTAGGCACACAATATGACCGCAAGGATTAGTAATTAACGAGTGCAGATTAGCGATTATTCAATCCGGATCCAAAGTACAAATCACAGCTGCTGGCTAAGACGTGTCGAGACGTAGCGCAACAAGGTGAAAACAAAGGACGATGGAAAGAACGCACAGAACATGCAAATAACACGGATTTTTCTTTTTTCCTGAATTTTTCCCTGATTTTTTCAAAAGGCACTCGTGGGAATCAAACTTTTTTATGTTTTTTACTATTTTTTTATAATTTTTACTGAACAAGGACCAAAAAAGAAGCAACCACAAAAATTGGCACCTACAACTGAGGTGGGACGTGGTCTACAGAAATATAGTACGTTCTCTTAAAAGTGTGCAAAAAGTTTGACAATTTTTTTCTTTATTTTCCTAAATTTTTTTGGCAATTTTGATGAAACCAAACAGGGCGAAACAATCTGTTGTTGAGCGTGGGTAACTGTTGCAAGATGAACCTGTGCACATAGAAGAATATGTGGAGCGATGGGTAGGCACACAATATGACAGCAAGGATTAGCAATTAACGAGTGCAGATTAGCGATTGTTCAATCCGGATCCAAAGTACAAATCACAGCTGCTGGCTAAGACGTGTCGAGACGTAGCGCAACAAGGTGAAAATAAAGGACGATGGAAAGAACTCACAGAACATGAAAATCACACGGATTTTTCTTTTTTCCTGAATTTTTCCCTGATTTTTTCAAAAGGCACTCGTGGGAATCAAACTTTTTTATTTTTTACTATTTTTTTATAATTTTTCCTGAACAAGGACCAAAAAAGAAGCAACCAAAAAAATTGGCACCTACAACTGAGGTGGGACGTGGTCT